>JAWPHD010004744.1:0-179745 GCA_037043455.1 Cyrtodaria siliqua | reverse complement strand
GCCTAACAGAAATGAACATGACAGACTCATCCTCCATTTACATCTAGATAAACAAGAGCTGTCGGAGATCAGCGCAGTTCGACTATTCATTTTTTTCAGAGAACAATAAATTTATAGCTAGTATATACCATCAGAAAAACAAGGCTACAACAATGTGGGGTGGGGTTGGGAGCACAACGTAACTATGTGTAAGAATTGACCAAAAACTACACAGAAATATGTAAAAAAAAAATAAAATAAAAAAAAAACGGGGGTGTGGAGCGGGGTGGAGAGGCGGGAGTGGGTTGGGGGGCAGGGGTTAGGGTGCAACATACATGTGTAAGAACTGACTAAAACAACAAAGAAATATGTAAAAAAAAAAGAAAAAAGTTTTCAAGTTTTGGGGGTGGGGGGGGGGGGGAGGGGGGCCAAGAGGCGGGGGAAGGGCAGGCGTGGGAGGGGGCAACATATATGTGTAAGAATTGACAAAAAGCAACACAGAAATATGTAAAAAAAATAATAATTTTCAAGTGGGGGTGCGGGGTGGGGGTGCGGGTGGGGAGGCGGGAGCGGGTTGGGGGAGGGGGCTACATATATGTGTAAGAACTGACTAAAAACAACAAAGAAATATGTAAAAAAAAAAAAAAAAGGTTTCAAGTGTGGGGGGTGGGGGGGGGGGAGGGGGGCCAAGAGGCGGGGGAAGGGCAGGCGTGGGAGGGGGCAACATATATGTGTAAGAATTGACAAAAGCAACACAGAAATATGTAAAAAAATAATAATTTCAAGTGGGGGTGGGGTGTGGGGGTGCGGGGGGGGGGGGGGGGGGGGGGGGGGGGGGGGAGGCGGGAGCGGGGTTGGGGGAGGGGGCTACATATATGTGTAAGAACTGACTAAAACAACAAAGAAAATATTGTAAAAAAAAAGTTTCAAGTGTGTGTGTGTGGGGGGGGGGGGGGGGGGGGGAGAGGGCAGGGGGTTGGGGGGGGTGGGGGGGGGGGCGCAACATATATGTATAAGAATTGACAAAAGCAAACACAGAAATATGTAAAAAAAAAAAATGTTTCAAGTGGGGGTGGGGGGAGGGAGCGTGGGTGAGAGGCGTGAGTGGGTTGGGGAGTGGGGGGGGGGAGGGGGCAAACATATATGTGTAAGAATTGACTAAAACAACAAAGAAATAGGAGAAAAAAAAAAAAAAAAAAAAAAAAAAAATCAAGTGGGGGTGGGGGGTGGGGGGGGGGGGGGGGGGGGTTGGAGGGGTGGTGAGAGCTGGGGGGGCAGCAACATATATGTGTATGAATTTACAAAAGCAACACAGAAATATGTAAAAAAAAACAAAAAAAATAGTTTTCAAGTGGGGGTGAGGTGGGGGTGGGGGAGCGTGGGTGAGAGGCGGGAGTAGGTAGGGAGGGGGATGGGGTGGAGGGGGGCAGCATATATGTGTAATAATTGACAAAAGCAACACAGAAATATGTTAAAAAAAAAAAAAAAAATCAAGTGGGGTTGGGGTGTGTGGGGGGGAGGCGGGAGTGGGTTGGGGGCGGGGGGCAACATATATGTGTAAGAAACTGACTAAAACAACACAGAAATATGTAAAAAAAAAACAAAAAAAACTTTCAAGTGTGTGTGTGTGGGAGGGGGGATAGACGGGGGGGAGGGAGGGGGGGGGGATAGACGGGGGGGGGGGGGGGGGGGGGGGAGCGCAAGGTTGCAACATATATGTGTAAGAATTGACTAAAAACAACACAGAAATATGAAGAAAAAAAAAGATTTTCAAGTGGGGGTGGGTTGGGGGAAAGAGTGGGTCAGGGGTGGGGGGGGGGGGGGGATGAGGGGGGCAACATATATGTATAAGAATTGACAAAAGCAACAAAGAAATATGTAAAAAAAAATAATAGTTTTCTTCAAGTGGGGGTGGGGTGGGGGGGAGGGGAGCGTGGGGGAGAGGTGGGAGTGGGTTGGGGAGTGGGGGGAGGGGGGCAACATATATGTGTAAGAATTGACTAAAACAACAAAGAAATATGTAAAAAAAAAAAAAAAAAAAAAAAAAAAATTCAAGTGTGGGGGGGGTTGGGGAGTGGGGGGAGGGGGCAACATATATGTGTAAGAATTGACAAAAGCAACAAAGAAATATGTAAAAAAAAATAATAGTTTCTTCAAGTGGGGGTGGGGGTGGGGGGAGGGAGCGTGGGGGAGAGGTGGGAGTGGGTTGGGGGAGTGGGGGGGAGGGGGCAACATATATGTGTAAGAATTGACTAAAAACAACAAAGAAATATGTAAAAAAAAAAAAAAAAAAAAAAAAAATTCAAGTGGGGGGGGGGGGGGGGGGGGGGGGGGGTGAGAGGCGGGGGGGGGGGGGGGCAGCAACATATATGTGTAAGAATTTACAAAAGCAACACAGAAATATGTAAAAAAACTAAAAAATACTTTCAAGTGGGGGTGGGGTGGGGGGAGCATGGGTGAGAGGCGGGAGTGGGTAGGGAGGGGGGGTGGGGGGGGGGGGGGGGGGGGGGGGGGGGGTGGAGGGGGCAACATATATTTGTAAGAATTGACTAAAAACAACAAAGAAAATATGTAAAAAATAAAAAAATAAAATAAAAAAAAAAAGTGGGTGGGGGGGTGGGGGGAGGGGAGGAGGGAGCCCATGCCCCAATATGGGTGAAGTAATAACATGCATAATGCTATAACAAATCCCAAACCAAACTTATAGATATATACATGCTTACATGCAAAACCTAAATCTGTCTTTATTTCACATTTTATAGGCCATCACAATTTTGGGTTTCCATGGGAGCCCAGAATTTGCAGAAGACAAAATTACTTATCCAACCCTTTACAACATACTATAAGGAAACCTATTCCAAAATTTAGTTCAGCTAGGACAAGAAAATGTAAGAGATATAGACCTGTAAAACACAGCTTACACGCAAAATTTTGATGTGAAACAGACATATTTTAAGGGCTATCAGAATTTGGGTTTCCATGGGAGCCCAGGGGTTTACAGGAACCAAAATTACTTAAGCAGCCCTTATGATAATGCTATAAGAAAGCTAATGGCCAAATCTGGTTGTGCTAGGGTAAGAACTGTAAGAGATATAGACTTGTAAACTCAGCTTACACGCAAAAATTTGATGTGAAATGGGGGCACATTTTATGGGCTATCATAATTTGGGTTCCATAGGAGTCCATGGGTTACAGGAACCAAAATTGCTTATGCAGCCCTTAAGATAATGCTATAAGGAAGCCCATGAAACAAATTTTCGTTGTGCTAGGATAAGAAAATGTAAGAGATATAGACTTGTAAACACAGCTTACACGCAAAACCTTGATGTGGGACGCCGACGCTGACGCCGGGGGTGATTACATAAGCTCTCTTATTCTTCGAATAGTCGAGCTAAAAAATGCAGCATGAACCTTCTAACATTCAGAACTGTAGATTTTGCTGCAAATTCTATAGTAGACTCTCCATTGAGCCTTGGAATTCCACTTTTGCATACGCAATGTCATGATGAAGACCTTGAATGAGCATGATAAACAAAATGATACAAGAGCTGTCGGAGAATAGCGCAGCTCGACTATTCGATTTTTCGGAGAATAATAAATTATAGCTAGTATATACCATCAGAAAAACAAGGCTACAACAATGTGGGGTGGGGTTGGGAGCACAACATAACTATGTGTAAGAATTGACCAAAACTACACAGAAAATATGTAAAAAACAAGAGGTCAATGACCTTGAAGCTCTACTGATTGATTTTGATTTCAGGAAGTAGTCGCTACAGACTTGTTTATTTTAAATCTATTTTTTAGCTGTGGCGGCCATCTTGAATTTCCGGCCGACCTGACATTTTTTTCGAGGATCAACTAGACATCAAGAGCAACATTCCTGTGAAGTTTTCATGAACATCCGTCAAGTAGTTTCAGAGAAGTAGACGCTACAAGTTTTTTACTATGTAACTCTATGTAACCAAAGATGGCCACTGGCAGCCATATTTTAACGTCGAATCAAAATAATTTTCGACAAGGATCAACACCATGTCATGCTGATCATTTTAGAAAAAGTCCCATATCAATATCACTTATAGTTTTCAAGAAGTAGTCGCTACAAACTTGTATTTTAAAACTCTATTTTTTAGCTTTGGCGGCCATCTTGGATTTCACATCAACATGAATTTTTTGCTAGGATCAACTAGACTTTATGGGCAACATTTCTGTAAAGTTTTCATGAATATCCATCCAGTAGTTTCAGAGGAGTTTGTCGCTACAAATAAAAGTTAACGGACGGACGGACGCCGCACCACGGCATAAGCTCTGCTGATCTCTGATCAGTCGAGCTAAAAAATAAAAAAAAAAATCGACTTTTGAGTGGGGTGCGGGGTGGGTGTGGTAGAGAGGCGGGGGTGGATGGTGGGGGGAGTGGGGGTGGTGAGGGCAACATATATGTGTAAGAAGCTATGTAATTATTCACCAAAAACAACACAAAAAATATGAAGGAAAAAAACAAAAAAAAATCGAGTTTGAGTGGGGATGGGGTAGAGGCGTGGGGTGGGGAGGGCAACATGTGTAAGAATTGACTAAAACAACAAAAGAAATATGTAAAAAAAAAAAATAAAATAAAAGTTTTCAAGTGGGGGTGGGGTGGGGGGGAGAGCGGGGTGGGGAGAGGCGGGAGTGAGTCGGGGGTGGAGGGTAGTGTGGGGAGGGGGGGGGGGGAGGGTGCAACATATATGTGTAAGAATTGACTAAACCAACAAAGAAAATATGTAAAAAAAAAAAATAAAAAAAAAAGTTTCAAGTGGGGTGGGGTGGGGGGGGAGAGCGGGTGGGGAGAGGCGGGAGTGAGTCGGGGGTGGAGGGTAGTGTGGGGAGGGGGGGGGGGGGGGGGGAGGGTGCAACATATATGTGTAAGAATTGACTAAACCAACAAAGAAATATGTAAAAAAAAAAAAAAAAAAAAAAAAATCTAGTGTGGTGTTGGGTGGGGTGTGGGGAGGGGGGTGTGAGAGGTGGGGGTAGGTGGGGTGGGGGCGTGGGCGGTGAGGGGGCAACATATATGTGTAAGAATTGACAAAAAGCAACACAGAAATATGTAAAAAAAAAAAAGTTTCAAGTGGGGGTGGGGTACGGGGGAGCGGGGGGAGAGGCGGGAGTGGGTTGGGGGTGGGGAGAGGGGGGCAACATATATGTGTTAGAATTGACTAAAAACAACAAAGAAATATGTATTGAAAAAAATTCAAGTGTGTAGGGTTGGGGGTGGGGGGGGTGAGGGGTGAGAGGCGGGGTGTGGGGGGGGGACGGGAAAAGGTTGCAACATATATATGTAAGAAAGGACTAAAACAACCACGGACATATGTAAAAAAATAATAATATATATATTAGATTTTTCAAGTGGGGGTTGTGTGGGATGGAGCGGGGGTGAGAGGATGGAGTGGGTTGGGGGGAGGGGCGGGGGAGGGGCGAGGGCAAACATATGTGTGTAAGAATTGACTAAAACAACAAACAAATATGAAAAAAAAAAGAAAAAAAGTTTCCAAGTGTGGGGCGGGGTGGGGGGGTGATGGGAAGAAAGGGGGGAGAGGGGGGGAGGGGGGTTGCAAACATATATGTGTAAGAATTGACTAAAAACAACACAGAAATATTTTTAAAAAAAATAAATAAATTTCAAGTGTGTGGCGTGGTGGGTGGGGGGTGGGGAAGGGGGGGGGGGGGGGGGGGGGGGGGGGGCGGGGAGGGTTGCAACATATGTGTAAGAATTGACAAAAGCAACACAGAAATATGTAAAAAAAAAATAGAAAAAAAATCAAGTCTGGGGCGGGGTGATGGGGTGAGAGGCGGGGGGTGTCATGGTGGGGGGCGAGGGGGTGCAACATATATGTGTAAGAATTGACTAAAACAACACAGAAATATTAAAAAAAAAAAAAAAAAATGTGGAGGGGAGTGGGGGCGGGGGTAGAGGGGGTGGGGGGAGGAGGGAGCCCATGCCCCAATATGGGCGAAGTAATAAGATGTATAATGCTATAACAAATCCCAAACCAAAAATTATAGATATATACATGCTTACATGCAAACCTAGATCTGCCTTTATTGCACATTTTTATGGGCCATCACAATTTGGGTTCCATGGGAGCCCAGAATTTGCAGAAGACAAAAATTACTTATCCAACCCTTTACAACATACTATAAGGAAAACCAATTCCAAAAATTTAGTTCAGCTAGGACAAAAAAATGTAAGAGATAAAAACCTGTGAACACAGCTTACACGCAAAATTTGATGTGAAAACAGACATATTTTTAAGGGCTATCAGAATTTGGGTTCCATGGGAAGCCCAGAGGTTACAGGAACCAAAAATTACTTAAGCAGCCCTTACGATAATGCTATAAGGAAGCTAATGGCCAAATTTGGTTGTGCTAGGGTAAGAAATTGTAAGAGATATAGACTTGTAAACGCAGCTTACACGCAAAAATTTGATGTGAAAATGGGGCACATTTTATGGGTTTATCATAATTTGGGTTCCATGGGAGCACATGGGTCACAGGAACCAAAATTGCTTATGCAGCCTTTAAGATAATGCTACAAGGAAGCCCAGGAAAAAAATTTGGTTGTGGTAGGATAAGAAAATGTAAGAGATATAGACTTGTAAACACAGCTTACACGCAAAACCTTGATGGTGGACGCCGACGCCAACGCCGACGCCAACGCCGACCCCGGGGTGATTACATAAGCTCTCTTATTCTTCGAACAGTCGAGCTAAAAATGAACATGAACGGGGTCTTTTGGCAATGGAATAGCCATTCTCTACACAGTGAATACCTTATGTGTGAATTAGCTCCAGTTTCTCGAAACATTTTTTTTTAAATTTAAATGCTTTTTTTTGCAATACATTTTTTTTACCGAATGTCAAGTGAATGTAAATATTTCAATGATGTAAACATCTCTTACAAACAGCAGAAAAATATATCTGAACGAAAAACGTAAATTGGGCGATTAATGTTTAAGTCAGTTTATTTAATAATTGCAATTTTTAAACTTCTTCAACTTAAATTAAAAGAATTATGTCTATCAGCATGAATACTTTCCCTTCAAATGCCTTTCTGAAGTAAAAATATTTTAACGAAACAAAATGTTGATACATTTTCGTCTCAAAATTCCTAAAACATGGACCAACCTGAAAATGCTGTCTTCATTAATTGTTGTTGAATAAAGAAAAATTCACAGTATCAAAGTATTTTAGTCATTTTCATTATTTTCAAAAAAAATACATATATTTATTTAACTATGTACAGGCCCAGTTTCCGTTTTAAGTATCCCAAATGAATGTAGAATGAGCGCAGAACAGAAAAAGAATAAACCAAATATGAATGGAGAATGAGCATAGAATGAAAGCGGAATGCATGCAGTGTGAACAATACATTAAAACACAAAATAAAAAGCCGAGCACATTTTTATTAAATGCAAAGTGAACAAAACAATGAATGCATTTTTTTAAAATGTTGAAAACGACCACAAACACTAAAATGAATTCAACTCAACTGCATTTTACTTATTCTGATAAATCTCTATTATTATCCTTTATGAACACGGTTGAGTCGATAACGGACAATAATTGCCATGACCATGAGAGATGTTGCGACTGCTAAACTCCACATAAATAAACACAACTGTATTTTCCCATTATGTATTTTAATGCACTAAATCAGTTCAAAAAATGCAGTTCCATGCATTTTAAATTAACTTCCTAACAATGAAAAACAATTATGTGCATTTTAAAAAAACGTGTTTATAAAATGAAATGCAAAACAAATTGCAAAAGAAATGCAAATGTAAAGAAAAATTAACGCAAACGGAATGAATTTTTTGGAATACTTACTTAATAACAGAACTGGGGCAACAATCGTCAAAGACTCGATATCAAACAATAATAGGCAGGAATGTGAGAATCTATTTATCACAGAACACCAAAAAAAAGCCTCATAATGAACTTTTTTTATTTTAACTCCCTTGTAGCTTCATGTATATATAAATTGTCAGTTGATGACGTCAACAAAACAATGGAAATACGTCGACGATTTCCACAATTGTTCCGGAAAATTGATAAGGCAATTCTGATGCACATCAAGCTGAACGGAAAGGTCCAAACGATGATTTGGCCTTCATTTGCATATTTATTTTTACAAGTGTAACATGATATAAACACCATGGCTTTTATTACACTCCCACACCACAAGTTATGTGATAAAATCAAAATACACTATAGTTTAAAGCATTAACTCCGATTTGGAACATTCGTCTTTAATGAATATCCCATTATTACTGTATTAATATAGAGTTACTATGCGGTAGGTTCAAAACTTCAAACACATGGATACCTTATGTTAGTGCCTCCATGATCAGGATGGTAAAAAACAATGCGTTTTGAAAACCGTTTTCACCTCTCACTGCTGTGTGTTCAAATCCCACTGGGAGCTCGACTTGTGAGTGAAAAGGTGTTGATTCTTATGGATGCCGGGAGGTATACAGTACCGGTTTTTACCCAGGAAAAAAGTGGGTGGTCTGCCTCCAAAACTAAAAAATGCAGCCTAAATTGTGCTGAAAATGATGTAAAAACATCATTCAACCAACCAACCAAACAACTGAATTGAATTGGGGTTTTAAGGCGCACCAACACATGAAAGGTTTATATTCTCCATGTACATCAAGATAAAAATATGGAGAATGGGCCTAGAACCGTCTCTTCCTGGACTGCAGAGTTGCTGCAAGATCTATTGTAGACACTCCATTTACGCTGGAGCCTCGTTATTGTTTTTTCTGCCACTGCTCTAGTGATATGAGCGCCTCAAACGGGATCTGCAGTGGCCCTATTCTTTTGCCCCGTAAACCGAGGACCACACGGGGCATCAAACAATTACATACACATTGTGTTGGTCCCCTGCTGTTCCAGATTATGAAGTTTGAATGCAAATAACTTTTTACATTGTTTTGTCACAACTTCTTTCGTATTCAAATAGCTTCTTTATTTATTTGACATCACTACTTTTCGTATTCATTGTCTTTAAAGATCGGTATTTTTCTGAGTCATATATAAGAGCATATAGGTGTAAAAAACACCTTATAAGAATAATGTAAACTTACAAAAACAAAATGATGCTTTGTTTTTCGCAGATGATTAAATATTGAAAATAAATAATTAAAAACCAGTGTGTGTACGCCGATAAAAACAGGATACAGTAGAATTCATAAACAAAATAATGTTGAATCAGGAGTTTTCTTTAACTGTCCGCCATTTTGATTTCATTTTTTCAGTAGGCTTTCGTATTACCGGTTGCCGACGTGTATACGGTTTTGGTACACGTTGGCTCTTTACCAGTCAAAAGCCAAGTGTTTTTTTTTTAAGAAATGGTGATGATGATATTATCTAAAGGAAAGAAAATCACTGCAGATGGAAATAAAAATCCTTTACTGGTCATATGCTGCATCATAATAATTACACTTTTATAGTATACTTGTTTTTTAATACACTGCCTGTTTTTCTTATTCCTATAAATCAGTAAATTATAACATTTATAAATATTTTCATGTATGGTAATTTATAAATAGTCCTCAAAATGGTGGCTTCCATGTTTCAAAAGAACCTTCAAATGGTCATATCTTCTTCGTTTATCAACCGATTTTTGGTAATTCTTTCACCCTTATCCAAGTTTGTCAGAACTCTCTTTAATAAAGAATGATTGGCTGTATGTCTATATTTCTACTTTCCCTTTTTGGAGAAGCAGCCATCAAGAACTTCCTACATGAACAGGATGTTAAGTTTAAGTAAAGGCCAAAAACGACTTTGTATTAAAGGAATATTTCTGTGAATTTTTCATGAAGATTCAAAGAAAAGATTTTCTAATATATAGTTTTAATTAACATTGTTGAAGTGATATGGGAAATAATTCCCGAGTGAGAAAGATTCTTGCGATATAGAAAACGAGTGCGTTTTTCGCACGAGTTTTCTATATCGCAAGATTATTTCTCACGAGTGAATTATTTACCGTATCTCGACAAAAAATGTTAATTAAACTATATAATATATATTCTGTGATGAATTTTCTTTCCAATCGTCTTTTGACACAGTATTCCTTCTTCTGTCACTCCTTTGGCGACAGCGCGGAGTAATATTATAACGTCAATTTTGTGACGTAATATCGTGACGTCTATCGTTTAGTTCACAACATTTGGCTACTGTGCTATCTTGCGCACTAGGCGAGATAGCACAGTAGAGGAAGGGATATGTTATAGATTTTCTCAAACTGGGAAAATTTCTATAATTAATCACAAAAATATATAATATAAGTCTATATGACCAAATACTGCCAAGGTGGTCATCTGGTAAGCCTTATTAACATGAACTTTACTTTGAACCCACTACATGGAACACCAAGCACCCGAGTAAACATCCAATATCAATACATCTTTAAGAGATAATCACAATTTTTTTTGTTTTTTTTAGGCCTCTCGTCGCTGCAGGTTCGAATCCTACTGGGAGCTTTAATTGTAAAGAGTGTTGATTCTTACAGATGGCGGGAGGAATACAGTAATGGTTTCTACCCAGGAAAAGTGGGTGGTCTGCCTCTACCACAACAAATCGACAGCCATGTATGGTTTAACATGTGCTAAAAATGATGTAAAAACAAAGAAACAAACAAATAGTTTTTTTAGGCTCTTTTTTTTTCCTTTTTCTCTTTTTTTTAATGAATTTCGCAAGAATTTCTTTCTAGTTTTTCCTGTGAAATTTCATAAAAAATCCAAAGAAAAGTTTAGGAGCGATCGTAAGATTTTCATATATAAGTCTACGTTGACAAAGGTGAATCCAGGAAACAAGTCCTACTCTTACATTCAAGATTCCTAGGTACTTTAACATGCTCTGAGGATAGACGCAGATACACAGGACCTTCTGGTTAATGCCTCCATACGACAGACGAGGCTAAGGAAAATGTTTTGTCTTAGGGCAAACAAAAGAACAGCAGTGGTGCCAGAGAGGCTCAAACCCCTAATTACTGGATTCAGAGTTTAACGTACTATCCACCGAGCCACCACGGCCCCTCAGCAATCACACAAAAAGGCTGACTGACAATCAATGTATGCCATATGGTGCACCAATGCATAAGTTCTGCTATCTTCAATCAAATGAGCTGAAAATATCACCTAAAATTGGGCCCTGCAATAATTTTAGTTGACAATACCTTTAATAATTACATGTATATACTGAAATAAAGATCTCATAACTGGTCTCATCTACCCTTTTTTCAACAAGTTTTTTTCTTTTGAAAAAATGTCAGTATAATAGCTTTGAAACATGTATGTACCAGAACAAAAAGTATTGTTCAAACAATATAGCATAAAAAATTAAATGTTACCAATTTTCAAATTATACTTTTTTGATTAATCAGGATTTTTTTTCCAGTGAAGTACTTGACCGGTACGATAGTTAGGGCTGTCACTGATAGAAACCATATCATTTAAACAGAAAAGCGCACAATGAAAATAAATGCTGTTCTGTTTCTGGGTTTCCTCGCGAAAACTTTCATTTAAACCACAAATAGGTATGCTGTGATGTCGTTTTGTCCGACAGGTGTGTAGGCACGGATTGTATCAGTCACCTTGTAAGTTTCTTTTGGGTTTTTTAATGTACTTATCTCAAAACGATGGTTTAAAAAAAAAATCTTAAGATGAACTGAAACAGCGATTGCTTTGCTGACACAAGCAAATAAATTTAGGTAAAAAAGGGAAATTTATTTCGTTTTGATTAATTAATGGTTATAGCCACAAAAGATCAATGCTTCAAAGAGAATATATGAATTTGAAACTTTATAACGACCATTTAAAAAATGCTTAAAATGCTCAAGCAATTACGGCCGTATTAACCATTTTTAGTTGATATATCAATATTGTTATATCAACATATCGTCAATATTTTTCCTTGGATATGATACAATTCACACTCTATCAATGACAGCCCTAAATTGATAGTTTATCTGTTATTCATGCTATACATACATGCTGAGGTTTGAGGATTCTCTCCAGCTCATTCCTGGTGGCTATTCTATTCCTATGTTGCTCCGTCCTATGTGTCCAATGACGCCACTGTTCTATGGTTCCTGGCCCCGTCATATCCTTCAATGTCTCTTCATCTGACAAAAGCACAAACAATTGTGATGATTAAAACCTAATGTGTAGCTAAAGAATGAATGGTGTTTCATGGCACGTCGGCACATATAGGTCATATTGTGCGCAAAAACTGATGCAAATGAATTATGAAATAGTCAGTTATTAAGAGTATGGTAAAAATGTATCTGTAAAATTATTTACAAATAAGGCATGATATGGTAAAAAATATTACATACGTATATGAATACCAAAAAATGCCCTTCAACAAGCAAATAACAAGAATATATGTGGCTAAAGTCTATGAAGTATTATGCATTTGTTTTTGTTCATTCATACCAAAGCATATACATTATACAGATATACATGAAACAAGAGCATCAAGAAATGCAGGTCAATCCATAGTCCCACACCAGCCCAGACAAGCATTTTCCAGACATTTCCTATGATGGATGTCAAATATCAAGGTCAAGGTCATAATTGACCTTATTTTGGTACGCGACACACTGCTATCCCAAGATGTATTCACATACCAAGTTTGGTATATCTAAGTGTTATAGTATTGAAAATACGGTCCGGACAAGCATTTTCTATGACAGAGGTCACAGGTCAAGGTCACAGTGATCTTATTTTGGTACACGACACACCGCTATCCCAAGATGTATTCACATATCAAGTTTGGTATCTCTAGGTGTTATAGTATTGAAAATACGGTCCAGACAAGCATTTTCTATGACAGAGTTCACAATGACCTTACTTTGGTACGCGACACACCGTTATACCAAGATGTATTCACATACCAAGTTTGGTATCTCTAAGTGTTAAAGCATTGAAAATACGGTCCGGACAAGCATTTTCTATGACAGAGGTCACAGGTCAAGGTCAAGGTCACAATGACCTTATTTTGCTACGCGACACACCGCTATCCCAAGATGTATCCACATACCAAGTTTGGTATCTCTAAGTGTTATAGTATTGAAAATACGGTCCGGACAAGCATTTTCTATGACAGAGGTCACAGGTCAAGGTCAACGGAGGCAACATAGCTATACAACCAAAATTATAGATATATACAACAGCTTACACGCAAACAACCTTGATCTGCCTTTATTGCATATTTAATGGGCCATCACAATTTGGGTTACATGGGAGCCCAGAATTTGCAGAAGACAAAATTACTTACGCAACCCTTTACAACATACTATAGGGAAACCAAATCCTAAATTTAGTTGAGCTAGGACAAGAAATTTAACAGATATAGACCTGTAAACACAGCATACTCGCAAAATGTGATGTGAAATAGACATATTTTAAGGGCTATCAGAATGTGGGTTCCATGGGAGCCCATGGGTTACAGGAACCAAAATTTCTTATGCAGCCCTTAAGATAATGCTTTAAGGAAGCCCATGGCCAAACTTGGTTGTGCTAGGATAAGAAATGTAAGAGAGATAGACTTTTAAACACAGCTTACACGCAAACCTTGATGTGGGACGCCGACGCTGGGGTGATTACATAACTCTATTATTCTACGAATAGTCAAGCTAAAAAAGGGTTATTTTGAAATATTTTTAGATCTATCTTGTGTGATATGGAAAGTGAAGAGTTTTAATATATTCATCATTGATTACCGAGTACAGAAAAAAAAATCTATTTTTTATTTTATAAGTTTGTTTATTGATTTTTGAAATGTCATTATTAACAAAGCGCTCGAGGTATGCTTTTGCTTCATAACTTTCTATATATTTAACTTTTTGTTTTAGTGAAGCGCGCATAGATCTACCCCTACAAAATGGGCATTTTGCTCTACCGCAAACGGGTATTCCGATTCGTATAGACTTTCTTAGATTAGCCCTCCCAAAGTATTGGAAATGAAAGAAAGCGTACATGACTATGAACATTTGGATGGGCTAATCTCAGAAAGTACTGGATGAATCGAAATACCGGCTGCGCAGAGGAAAGAGCTCATTCTGTAGAAGGATAGGTACTTTAGTTTAACAAAATTTGTTAAATATAAAGAAATTAAGCTATAATATACCTGAATCGAGCACTCTGTTGACACATTTTTTTGCCGTGAACTCGACTAAAGTTGCCAGAGATTTAAACGTATTTTCCCTGGCATCCAACTTAACAAGAATGAAATTTAAACGAATGATAAGAACAGCCTGCATGTTAATGACGTCATTAACAGTTACTGACGTCACTTACTTTCAGGTTATCATCGCGCACAGTTATCACCCGCAAATCGCGGGTGAAAACCTGTGCGGGAAGATATGGATTGCACATCATGTGGCATATCAGGTGGTACAAAACCGATGTTTCATAGATAATAACATTATAGTTTAATGATAAATAAACTTCTCTTTTAAAATGCCCCTATTAAAGTGTACTTACTTCTTTTTAACTGCTCTCTAAGCGTCTCCTCCATGAAAGCTATAGAAGAATCCCAGTGTTGTTTATCATGGACTGACCTGTCCTCTAACGTGTTCCTCTGTATAACTCTCTGTAAAACAGATTGGTTCCAAAAATAATTTATCTTTCATAAATGTAGATTGGTTCCAAAATATTTTATCTTTCGTAGCTGTAGACTGGTTCCAAAATAATTTATCTTTCATATAAGTGTAGAATGGTTCCAAAATAATTTATCTTTCATAACTGCAGATTGATTCCAAAAATAATTTATCTTTCACAAGTGTAGATTAGTTCCAAAATAATGTCTTTTATAACTGCAGATTGGTTCCAAAAATAATGTATCTTTCATAACTGCAGATTGGTTCCAAAATAATTTATTTTTCATAACTGCAGACTGGTCCCAAAATAATTTATCTTTCATAACTGCAGATTGGTTCCAAAATAATTTATCTTTCATAACCGCAGATTGGTTCCGAAATAATTTATCTGTCATAAGTGTAGACCAGTTCCAAAATAACGTAATGTATCTTTCACAAGTGTAGATTGGTTCCAAAATACAGTACAGCTCACGCGAAACCCACACTTTACTCTTTCACGCCGAGTGAGTAATTACGCCACGATACTTCGCGTAGACAAACTCGGAGTTCGCCGAGTCAAAACTGCACAATTAAAAGGTGCAACTTTTTCAAACTGCGGTCATTTTAATGCATAATTATTCAACAACTTTAGGAAAAATCGAAGCAGAAGTCAATTTTAAAGCGGATGTGGTTAAATTTGAATGCCCGGATTATGTAAACTGGGTCACAACAGTTATATGGTGGTTCTTATTACTGGCGAATGAACATAAAATTCAATCAGTAATTATTATACAGAGAATTATAATTATATTTTTAAATAATCGTTATTTGTAAAAAAAAATTACTATTCTGCTGTTTATTATTTATACATCGATGGGTTCTTTAGTCAGAAAAAAAATTGTAAAAAATTCCGAGTCATAAACCCGTTGTTAGTGCCGCCTTGTTAAAAGGTACATACATGGCCAAGGGTTATAGGTATTTATGTTGGTAGAAGAAGAAATGACTTTTGGACAACAGAAACAAACGAAACTTTATGAAATGCATTAAAAGTTTGAAATACGTATTTGTTTCGAAATTTATTCATTGTATATATCAGTCGTGTCAACTTTGCACAGAAAAGATGCACTCGGCGTCTCATTGTTTGTACTTTTTCTGGCGATTGGCATTTTCAAGCGCGCTGTCGAAAAACTTCCCCCGAAAAGTTGTTGGAAAATTCAGATTTTTTCCAATAATAAATCACCACAGATGTGCACTCATGGTTAATTGGATTCTATGCGGAGTAACTCGGAGTGTGATCACGAGTGACTCGACAACTTGCGCGGCACTCGATACGACCAAACTTGGCGAATCAAGTAAAGTGTGGGTTTCGCGTGAGCTGTACCGTAATTTATCTTTCATAACTGCAGACTGGTCCCAAAATAATTTATCTTTCGTAACTGTAGATTTTTTCCAAAATAATTTATCTTTCATAATTCCAGATTGGTACCACAATAACAAGAGCTGTCGGAGAACAGCGCAGCTCGTCTATTCGAAATTTCAGAGAACAAGTAATTATACAACCAGCATACCATCAGAAAAAAAGGTGAAAACAAAGGGGCAAGCTGGATGTGTAGAAGGAAAGCATTGTAATTTTCATTAAACCACGGGCCACAATTTTTTCTGTGATGACAAGGAGGTAATTTCATAATAAGCCTTTCAAAGGATACATATGTAAATTTAAAGTCGAAAATTTGAAGAAAAAAATATGTTAAAAGTATATGTAAGTGCATTTGACCTTTGGCCCCTTTGTGACCTTGACCTTTCATCCAATGATCTTCAACTCAATAGATACGATCATCGCCCCATTTATAATAATGTATGTAAGTTTGATGATGATTGGATAAAAAATGTTATTTACATGTTAAGAAACATGGACGTAAACATTAACCTGATGCTAAGAGCCTATCAACACAAAAATGCCATTTGTGACCATGAACTTTGACCCCATAATATTCTTTGAATAGTCAAGCTAAAAATACCCAAATTATTTGTAAAGTTTGACCTAGGAGCTAGGTCCACAAAGGTGGGGACGAAACCTAGTGTGGTTGGATGGTTGTATCCATCTGTTAATGCCCAGTAAGTCTATATATGGTTATAGGGTGGTGATCTCAACGGTTTAAAAGCTATGACCCAGGGGCTATGTCACCAGGGGTGGGGAAGGATTCCGGGGTCTATGCTGGTTGGATGGATGTAAGCATCTGTTCATGCCCTGTAAGTATAAATATGGTTACAGGGTGGGGATCCCAATGGTAACCAAGTTATGACCGAGGGGCTATGTCCCCAGGGGTGGGGAAGGAACCTGGTGTCTATGCTGGTTGGATGGTTGTATCTGTCTGTTCATGCCCAGTAAGTGTATATATGGTTATAGGGTGGGGATCTCAATTATGACTCAGGGGCCCCACCCATACCCTCATGTTTCACCTCTTGTAACCCCCGGGCGGGTCCAATTCTGACCCCAGGGTCACTATTCGAACAAACTGGGTAGAGGACAACTAGATGATGCTACATACAAAGTATCTAAGCTGCAGCCCTTTCTGTTTCAGAGAAGAAGATTTTTAAGTGGTTTTACTATATACTTCTATGTAAAACTATGACATTTTTTGCCAATTCAGTGGCCATAATTTTGTGTCAAAATGAATGGAAGAGTTATGGGGATTGTTGGATATGGTACAGAATTTGATGTGAAACAATAGTTTAAAATATTAATGCAATAACTTGAGTAGTTTTGAAGTTATAAATCTATTGCACAAAAACTTTAAGGTCAAGCTGGGACAAAAGACATGACAATCAAAGGGCCAGTCTTGTCAAAATGCAAGGAAGAGTTATGGGGATTGTTGGATAAGGTACAGAATTTGATGTGAAACATTAGTTTAAAATTTTAAGGCAATAACTTGAGTATGAAGTTATAAATCTATTGCACAAAAACTTTTAATGTGAAGCTGGGGATGCCTACAGTGATGTGAGTAGGATTGCTCTCCCTATTCTTTGAATAGTCGAGCTAAAAGGTAAATGTGGCGCCAACTAGAAGTATTAAAACGCTCACCAAACTGTCTTCTTCCCTACTGTCATGACGGTGTGTAGATTTTTTAATATCAATGACGGCAAACTTATGTCCTACATGTGTAGCTAGAAACTATGTCTGCACTCACCAAACTATCCTCGGCCTTGCTTTCCCAGTTATGCGTAGATTTGCTGGCATCAATGACGGCAAACTTGAGCTTGTTAAAAACCTCGTCCATTTCTCCAGGTTTATTTTTGTCTTTTTTCACCAGCCCGATATACTGGTCATGGAGTGCATCCCAGCCAACCTGAATGCAAAACAGTGAAGAAGTGTTGGCAGTACTATTTTTTGCAATCCCTGTGGGTTCTACAGTTGAGGCAAAGTATGCATAATATTATGCTAATTGATCTGCCATTCCTTACTAGCTGTGAAGATGTTCCTACTTATCAGTTAGTGCTGGATATCGAATAAAAAAAGATATTGTGATATATCGCGACACAGGAGACTGTATCGCGATATGAATCACAATATATTATTTCTATATATTTGTTATAAATTTGATTAATTTAACTTAATTATTAGCCGGTATTGGTTGTTATATACTTTAAACTGTGTACAATGTTAAAATTTTATTGCAATTAAACTTTTTAAGTCCAGAGTGATCACAAACATCAGACTTTGCTTGTTTTTCACTATTTCCCAAACACTTAAATCAGCCATGCCTGTCAGAGTGCTTGGTGCTTGGTACCCAAGGCTACATATGTGTGTAATACGATATGCGAAAACCAGAAATTCTCAGAAGCGTGTCTATTTTTTAACTATGATGGTATCCTACCCAATGTGTGTACTTACTATATAAGTGAAAACAAGATTCTCGGAAGCATGTAAACTTTTAACTATGATGGTACCCTACCCAACGTGTGTATCTACTATATAAGCGAAAAACAGAGGTTCTCGGAAGCTTGTCTATTTTATTTAACTATGCTACAAATAGAACAATATGTAGTTAAAATAGATCTTTACTTTCAACAAGAGGTCAATGACCTTGAAGCTCTACTGATAGTTTTTTTTTCCTGTGAAGTTTCATGAAAATCCGTCGAGTAGTTTCGGAGGAGTTAAGTCGCTACAAGTTTTCATTATATAACTCTATGTAAACAAAGATGGCCGCTGGCGGCCATGTTTAACGTCAAATCAAAATAATTTTTCGACAAGGATCAACATCATGTCATACTGATCATTTTAGAAAAAGTTCCATATCAATATCACTTATAGTTTTCAAGAAGTAGTTGCTACAAACTTCTATTTTGAAAATCTATTTTTAGCCAGGGTGGCCATCTTGAATTTCCGGCCGACCTGAAATTTTGCTAGGATCAATAAGTCATCAAGAGCAACATTCGTGTGAAGTTTCATGAAAATCTGTCAAGTAGTTACAGAGGAGTAGTCGCTACAAGTTTTTTACTAGATAACTCTATGTAAACAAAGATGGCTGCTGACTGGCTGCTGACAGCCAAACATCGAATCAAAACGATTTTCGACAAGGACCAACCCATGTCATGCTGATCATTTTAGAAAAAGTCCCATATCAATATCACTTATAGTTTTCAAGAAGTAGTCGCTACAAACTTGTTTTTTGAAAATCTATTTTTAGCCATGGAGGCCATCTGGAATTTCCGGCCCACCTGAAGTTTTGCTAGGATCAATTAGACATCAAGAGCAACATTCGTGTGAAGTTTCATGAAAATCCGTCAAGTAGTTTCAGAGGAGTAGTCGTTACAAGTTTTCATTATATAACTCTTATGTAAATGAAGATGGCCGCTGGCGTCGAATCAAAATAATTTTTGACAAGGATCAACACCATGTCATACTGATCATTTTAGGAAAAGACGCATATCAATATCACTTATAGTTTTCAAGAAGTAGTCGCTACAAACTTGTTTTTTAAAAATTTATTTTTAGCTGTGGCGGCCATCTTGAACATCCGGCCGACCTGAAATTATGATAGGATCAATTAGACATCAAGGGCAACATTCCTGGTAAGTTTCATGGAAATCCGTCAAGTAGTTTCAGAAGAGTAGTCGCTACAAGTTTTTACTAAATAACTCTTATGTAAACAAAGATGGCCGCTGCAGCCATGTTTAACGTCGAATCAAAACGATTTTCGACAAGGACCAACATCATGTCATGCTGATCATTTTAGAAAAAGTCCCATATCAATATCACTTAGAGTTTTCAAGAAGTAGTCGCTACAAACTTGTTTTTTAAAAATTTATTTTTAGATTTGGTGGCCATCTTGGATATCATATCAACATGAATTTTTGCTACGATCAACTAGACTTCATGGGCAACATTTCTGTAAAGTTTCATGAAAATCCATTCAGTAGTTTCAGAGGAGTAGTCGCTACAAAAAAAGTTTACGGACGACGGACAACGCACCACGGCATAAGCTCTGCTGATCTCTGATCAGTAGAGCTAAAATCAACATGTGTAGGGAAAACCTGTCAAATTGGTATGCTAAACAAAGGTCTCGGTTCGTATTATTTGGAGTCCATATCACAATGTAAGATAAACTGAAATACTGTGCAGTACTAGCTATAAATTACCTCAACACTTTTCTTGGGTAGAGCATGATTGGCCCACTCTGTCAGTTTGATGTCAACAATCGTGTTAAACTCTCTGTCAAACAGAAAACACGTCAAACATCAGAAGTATTACATATACAAATTAGAATTAATAATATAAATACTTTCATGATATGCCTTTCCATTAATAGTTAGTTTGATATTATAAACCCTGTAATAGTTGTTGTATGACCACATTTTCAATTCATAACTTTCACATCCAGGCATTAGTGACATATTTCAGAGATGATGAGATATTCAGTTGGTGATAACAAAGGGGTTTAGTTACAGTTTATCCTCAGTCACTATATGAAAAATCAAAATATTTGACCATAATTTAAATAAATGTATCCACATTGGTGTTTACCAACAGAAGATACATAGCTGTACACAAACTAGAAGGATGTTCCACAGAACACTTGTGCTGCCTGCCATGTGCTTATTCCTACAAGGTCAAGTTATGGCCTGAGAGCTATTCAATTCAAACCCCATGGACAGCACTTTAAAAAAGGTCCACACATGGTCACTAAATTATAATAATCACTTTTATGCTATGTCCTATTCAAGATATAACTGCTTCCATGCATGGCTCCCATTTGAATGTTTTAATAAAACACATCTATCACAATCAATTATACAACTTTAAACCTTTAAAAAATCACTTCTATGAGTCGTCATACATTTTTGGAAGTGCATCCAAATAAAAAGTCACAGTTATTGGACATGTGTTATGACAATCATAAGATGAAGTTTTTTGTGAAAATTAATGAACATCGGTCAAATATTTTTCCAGTAATGGGCAGTTATGAGCTCGGTTAGGTTGCAAGCTAATGTTTTAGGACAAGGGGCACAACTCTGCAGAAAAGAAAGTAAGCCTGATGGACGGATGGACGACAGACAAAGTGATCCCGAAATGTCTGCCATGCTACCCAGGCGAAACAAAATCTATTTTGATATAATTATCTCTACAAATTAGTTCCATAAAGTGCTAGTCAGTTGTGCATCAACGATGATCACAGAGTGTAAGTACTTCAGTCTGTTGTGCATCAATAATGATCACTGAGTGTAAGTGCTCAAGTCTGTTGTGTATCAACGATGAACACATGTACAAGTGCTCCAGTCTGTTGTGCATCAACAATGAACACCGAGTGTGTGCTTCAGTCTGTTGTGCATCAACAATGATCACTGAGTGTAAGCGCTCCTGTCTGTTGTGCATCAACAATGAACACCGAGTGTGTGCTCCAGTCTGTTGTGCATCAACAATGATCACTGTGTACAAGTGCTCAAGTCTGTTGTGCATCAACGATGATCACTGAGTGTAAGTGCTCAAGTCTGTTGTGCATCAGCAATGAACACTGAGTGTAAGTGCTCCAGTCTGTTGTGCATCAATGATGAACACTGAGTGTAAGTGCTCCAGTCTGTTGTGCATCAACGATGAACACTGAGTGTAAGTGCTCAAGTCTGTTGTGCAACAACGATGAACACTGAGTACAAGCGTTCCAGTATGTTGTGCATCAACGATGATCACTGAGTGTAAGTGCTCAAGTCTGTTGTGCATTAACAATGAACACTGAGTGTAAGTGCTCCAGTCTGTTGTGCATCAACTATGATCACTGAGTGTTAGTGCTCAAGTCTGTTGTGCATCAACAATGAACATTGAGTGTAAGTGCTCCAGTCTGTTGTGCATCAACAATGAACACCGAGTGTAAGTGCTCAAGTCTGTTGTGCAACAAAGATGAACACTGAGTACAAGTGCTCCAGTATGTTGTGCATCAACGATGATCACTGAGTGTAAGTGCTCAAGTATGTTGTGCATCAACAATGATCACTGAGTGTAAGTGCTCAAGTCTGTTGTGCATCAACAATGAACACTGAGTGTAAGTGCTCCAGTCTGTTGTGCATCAACAATGAACACCGAGTGTAAGTGCTCAAGTCTGTTGTGCAACAACGATGAACACTGAGTACAAGTGCTCAAGTCTTTTGTGCATCAATGAACACTGAGTACAAGTGCTCCAGTCTGTTGTGCATCCACAATGAACACCGAGTGTGTGCTCCAGTCTGTTGTGCATCAACAATGATCACTGAGTGTAAGTGCTCCAGTCTGTTGTGCATCAACAATGAACACTGTGTACAAGTGCTCAAGTCTGTTGTGCATCAATAGTGAACACTGAGTGTAAGTGCACCAGTCTGTTGTGCATCAACGATGAACACTGAGTGTAAGTGATCCAGTTTGTTGTGCATCAACAATGAACACCGAGTGTAAGTGCTCCAGTCTGTTGTGCATCAACAATGAACACCGACTGTAAGTGCTCCAGTCTGTTGTGCATCAACATTGAACACCGAGTGTAAGTGCTCAAGTATGTTGTGCATCAACATTGAACACCGGGTGTAAATGCTCAAGTCTGTTGTGCTTCAACGATGAACACTGAGTACAAGTGCTCAAGTCGGTTGTGCATCAACGATAAACATGTTTGTAAGTGCTCCAGTCTGTTGTGCATCAACAATGAACACTGAGTGTAAGTGCTCAAGTCTGTTGTGCATCAACGATGAACACCGAGTGTAAGTGCTCCAGTCTGTTGTGCATCAATGATGCTTACTGAGTGTAAGTGCTCAAGTCTGTTGTGCATCAACAATGAACACTGAGTGTAAGTGCTCCAGTCTGTTGTGCATCAACGATGAACACCGAGTGTAAGTGCTCCAGTCTGTTGTGCATCAACGATGAACATTGAGTGTAAGTGCTCCAGTATGTTGTGCATCAACAATGAACACCAAGTGTAAGTGCTCAAGTCTGTTGTGCATCAACAATAAACTGAGTGTAAGTGCTACAGTCTGTTGTGCATCAACAATGAACACCGAGTGTAAGTGCTCAAGTCTGTTGTGCATCAACAATGAACACTGAGTGTAAGTGCTCCAGTCTGTTGTGCATCAACAATGAACACGAGTGTAAGTGCTCCAGTCTGTTGTGCATCAACAATGAACACCGAGTGTTAGTGTTCAAGTCTGTTGTGCAACAACGATGAACACTGAGTACAAGTGCTCAAGTCTTTTGTGTATCAACAATGAACACTGAGTACGTACTCCAGTCTGTTGTGCATCAACAATGATCACTGAGTGTAAGTGCTCCAGTCTGTTGTGCATCAACAATGAACACTGAGTGTAAGTGCTCCAGTCTGTTGTGCATCAACAATGAACACTGAGTACAAGTGCTCCAGTCTGTTGTGCATCAACAATGAACACCGAGTGTGTGCTCCAGTCTGTTGTGCATCAACAATGATCACTGAGTGTAAGTGCTTCAGTCTGTTGTGCATCAACAATGAACACTGAGTACAAGTGCTCAAGTCTTTTGTGCATCTACAATGAACACTGAGTACAAGTGCTCCAGTCTGTTGTGCATCAACAATGAACACCGAGTGTGTGCTCCAGTCTGTTGTGCATCAACAATGATCACTGAGTGTAAGTGCTCCAGTCAGTTGTGCATCAATAATGAACACTGTGTACAAGTGCTCAAGTCTGTTGTGCATCAACAATGAACACTGAGTACAAGTGCTCAAGTCTTTTGTGCATCTACAATGAACACTGAGTTTAAGTGCTCCAGTCTGTTGTGCATCAACAATGAACACTGAGTGTAAGTGCTCAAGTCTGTTGTGCATCAACGATGAACACTGAGTACAAGTGCTCAAGTCTGTTGTGCATCAATGATGAACATGTGTGTAAGTGCTCGAGTCTGTTGTGCATCAATGATGAACACGTGTGTAAGTGCTCAAGTCTGTTGTGCATCAACGATGAACACTGAGTACAAGTGCTCAAGTCTGTTGTGCATCAATGATGAACACCGAGTGCAAGTGCTCAAGTCTGTTGTGCATCAATGATGAACACTGAGTACAAGTGCTCAAGTCTGTTGTGCATCAATGATGAACACCGAGTGCAAGTGCTCAAGTCTGTTGTGAATAAACGATGATCACCAAACAAATTTGGACATGTGTACCATTATTGATTACCGACTGTCAGATCAAATTATTTCAATAATGTCAAGCGAAAGTTGTGAATACTCAGCAGATGTAAGTGAGGCATGTATAATGAACGCAATAAAGATAGGGCATGGATTTGCATGGCCTGAAGTTAATTTTTGATGATACATATCTCAGTTTAATACCAACATCTCAACTGTTTAAGAGCTATGGATGTCACAAAGGGATCTTCATTGACAAAATAAAAATACTTTAACCCATCACACTGACCTAGACACCATCTAGCTATCATACATGTAATATGTACATACATAATCTCAATTTCTCTAACCCTAAAGGAGCTATGGAATAGACATACAAATGTTTATGGCCTTGATCCACGGCCTTGATCTTTAGAAACATATGATGTCAAGGGTTGTTTTAATATATCCATCGGTTAAGGACTTTGAGACCGGACACAAATCGGAAATGGAAATGCAAACACTAAGTCTCTTGCCTTTGGAGGTGACAATTTTTTTACATAAATAAGAAGCAACTGTTACTGTAAGTACAGGTATATAGGAGGCATTTACTGCCTTGCATTCATGACAATATGGGATGTGATCGCTTTTCACTACTGTGAAAAGTACATGCATGGGGGTGAATCAAGTAGGAACTGCTCTACACTGTTACATATTAAACCATGGTAACAGTAACAGATAAAGAGTGAAGGGAGAGTGTGGCAAAAGAGAGAATATCTTGCAGCAGACAGAAGACAGATGTTCTAACAAATATATTATTGTGCGACTAATCCTAAGTATTAGCTTTCCTTCCAACCGACCGACCAACCGACCGACTGACAGGATAAAAAGTAACAAACTAATTATTTACCCTATACTATCAGCTTGAGCTGCAGGCAGATAAATATTCTCAAATACATGTGTAGTCGTCTTCTCCCACAGTTTCTTATGAAACAGTGACTCCCTGAAAAGTATATGTATCAATTTAATATTGTTTAAAGGCTTAACATATTAAAGGTTATGAATACCTACCAGAGAGAGAGAGCCTAAGGATATGCATGAATCTGGGAACCTGCACTACTCTACTAATGAATAGTATAATGATATATGGTTCCTCAATGCGTTACAGGATTGACTCGGTATGGGACTGCCCGGTTTTCATCCCTATCTAGCTCTTGTAGTTTCAGAGATTTTTTTGGAAAGATTTTTATATTTAACTCGATCTAAAATTGTGACCGCTGAGGTAGGATTTGGTTCATGTGTGCTTAAAATACATAACTGTGACCCTTAACCTTCTATTATTCATACATACACACATAAAACGTTGTCTCATTTACGTCCAGAAACCTTGCACATGTGACCATGAATTTAGTGTGACACATCCATTGATCGTTTACCTGTACACCTTAAGTTTCATCTCATTTTCTCAGGCAGTTTTGGAGATATAAATGTACTGGACAGGAAATTGCTTGACCTTGAACAAACAACCCGTATTTTGTATGAGTCATCCCATCTACATGTATTTACAGGGTTCGACACTAACTTTTATGTGTAGGAAGCCTGCAGGACTTTGCCTTTGACTTTGGCTGTCCTTCTGACCGATAGGTGATCCTTTTCATGTAGTTATACTTACCGAAACATTACAATACAAGAAATGTCACTGTGACAAATGCCTCCAAAGTGACCTTTGACCTCTAAGTGTGACCTTGACCTTGGAGCCATGGACCTGGATTTTGTACGCGACAAGTTGTCTTGTTGTGGTGAGCACTTGTGCCAAGTTATTTGAAAATCCGCCGATGAATGTCAGAGTAATTAACCGGACACAAAAGCACATCTTTTTTACCTTTGACCTCTAAGTGTGACCTTGACCTTGGAGCCATGGACATGGATTTTGTATGAGACAAGTAGTCTTGTGGTCAGAATCCGTCCATGAGTTATTGACCGGACACAATTGTACGGATGTGATGGACGAACGGACCGACGGACGGATGGATGGACTGACGGACAGTGCGACTAATATATGCCGCCCTTTGGGGGCATAAAAATAAAACATATACAGTGTTGTTCTGTGAACAATGTTTACATTATAATATCTACAATTTATATTCCTTATAATTGTTATGTAGTGCTGCTAGATCCTTAGCATAGTGGGTTTTTCAGCTTTGTCTTTTGTAATTTTGGAGGCAGAGACATTTTTGAGAATTTTCCACATTTTTAAAGAATGCGAAAATCTGTTACACTAAGTCAATCATGCGAATGCTTGACGTTCCTATACAAATTATGTTCAATCCTACTAGATCTACATGAGATGGATATATATCATGTCAGTGCTCCAAGAAAATATAAATTGGGGACTAGCCCAGGGCAAGTAGATTTCAGAAGTCCACTTGCCCTGACTGAAAGGTCACTTGCCCAGATTTTTTTTTAACTTGCCCCGAAATTGTTACTACCAATGAATAGATGTTGGTACGTAATTTTTGTTGATATTGAATAATTCGCATTTTTACTTTGTTTTATTTATAATTAATTAATAATACACATGTGATTAGAATCAAACAATAAGCTTCTATTTTCCATTATTTCCCTTTTATATATCCATTGCATCATATAGCAAAAACAATATTATTTTCTTTTACATTTTAAGGATCACGCCGCAAATCGCGTCTAAAACTGTACCGGGTCCCACAAATTAAACCATCCGAAAACAGGTGCGCATTCCCGGTATTGTTTAGCAGCTTGCATTTGTGATTAAGCATTCATTGTGAAGCGTTTTTATGATACAGACTTGCTAAATCTGTCCCAACGTGACAAATTTGCGTGCCCAATCAATGTCAATATGAAAACTGTAATGCGATTAGTTCAAATTGTGTAATCAACAAATGAAATGCGCGCTTTCAAATTGATAACCTGAATCAACAAATAAGGCAGCTTCAAATACAAATACAGCACGATTTCTGGTTGAATTTTAGTTGAAAAGGATTTGTCTCGAGATTTCTTTAGACTAGCCGATGGGCAATCATTTCTGATGTCCGTAATTTAAAATAGCAGGCCCGACAGACCATAAATCCTTAGGAAAGTGGTGGTCCTTCCGAAAATCAGGTGGCCTCGGGCCAGCGGACCTACGTTAGTGATGAACCCAGATTTATAAATATAATATATGATCTGAAGTGGTTTACTTTAATTATGAGCAGGACAGTACCATATTATTTAAACAAGGGTAACAATTCTGTAATACATAGTTAGATTTGGCTCATTGTTGATATAGTCCAAGATCCTATTGAAACAAACCTAAAATTAAAATTTTATGAAAATCAAAAGCCGTTTACTAGTTTAACAGTTATTGTATAAACAATCTGAAAATTCCACATTCTGACCTAATCAAGGGCAATAACTCTGTAATTGCACACACACATTTTGATCATTGTCAACTCATCTAAAATCTTATTAAAATTAATGTTAAAATCTTTGGTGAAAATCAGAAATCTTACAAGCTGAAATTCCATATTTTGACATAATCAAGCGCAATAACTCTGTAATGCATGCATCAACTGTATTCGCCGCCTGAGATCTTATGAAACAAACCTATGAAATAAAATTTAATGAAAATCAGAAGTCTTCTCCTGACGTTGCTAGAGTGTTTTACTACAAAAAGTTGACAACGGCGAAAAGAAAAAAGACGACAGACAATGTGAACTCGCATAAGCTCTAAAATAAGAAAAATAAAATCCTCTAGATTGCTGTCTGTCCCTTTAAAGTAGCTATCCTGCCAAAAACAGCCAAATTTTACAGCATATGTATACCGTTTCTAAACCTACAGACGACAAGGTATATATATAACTTACATATTTTGAGAATCCAAACTCCTTAAACACAATATAAATGGCTTTAACCAGCTGGGCCAAACTCAAAAACTGAAGCATCGAACAACTGTAGCGTCTAACAATTCATTTTACGCATATTCAATCACAGGTATTCCAAGAACACCTATACTTTTAATAGGCACATATACATTATTATATGACCTGGATATTAACACCGGTATTAAGTTTTGACGGTTTTGTTGTGTAATTTTGTCGTTATTTATAGCTACTTTAAGCAGTCCGTTTTCCTGAGAGCATTTTTTATAAATATGACAGGCATTATTTCTTACCATTGTTTTGGTGTGACCAGACTCAGGTTTATCACTTCATCCAAGATTTCACCCTTCACTTTATCAAACAGTTCTTCCTGCAACAATCAACATTCAACACGGTATTATAAAGAATCTCTTCACTCAGAATCTTAATCTAGATTCTGCATGTTTTGTATTCATTACCTCCCTTTTCTTTAAAGCAGCTCCTAATGCTGGCTTATACATGTTGTATTACATGGATATACAATTTTAAAAATAAAATCTGTCAACATCGTAAACCCAAAATTGTAAACCAATGTAAAAAACCAATGTGTTCACAGGTAAATCATGAATGTATAAGGCAAAATTTGTGCAAATACACAGGTTTTTATGCTCTGCGATGGTGAGCATATAGTTGACGCTTCGTCCTTCAGTCCGTGTGTCCATCACACTTTCTTGTCCGGAGCATATCTTCAAAAACTACTGACGGGACTGCAATGAAACTTCACACAATGATAGAGGGCAATGAGAGGAAGTACAGAGTGCAAGAACCGTAACTGTCTTTGTTCAAATTAAGAGTTATTGCCCTTTGTAATTTTATATTTAGAATTTTTGTCCGGAGCATATCATCAAAACTACTGATGGGACTGCAATGAAACTTCATATAATGATAGGGGGCAATGAGGGGAAGTGCAGAGTGCAAGAACTGCAACTATGTCATCATTCAAATTAGAGTTATTTCCCTTTGTAATTTTATACTTAGATTGTTTGTCTGGAGCATATCTTCCAAACTAATGAAGAGACTGCAATGGAACGTCACACAATGATAGAGGGCAATGAGAGGAAGTGCAGAGTGCAAGCACCGTAACTCTGTCATGATTCAAATTATAGTTATTGCCCTTTGTAATTTTATACTTAGATTATTTATCTGGAGCATAAACTACTAATGGAACTGCAAATTGAAGTGCTGGGTGATTCAAGGTCATATGATAAGTTGATACATTTCGATTTTCTACCGATTTTCTTGTTTTCTTTTGCGCTCTGTGTTCCTTTCTTTGTTGTTTATATTTGTAGAAAGTTTCACGCAGTTATCTTGAGTGGTTTTGGAGTTCTGAACAATAAAGATTAATGGAAGGGGGCATAATTTTGCCAATATTCTAAAGTGTTATGGTTCTTGTATTCTGCACTCTGTCTTACTGTATAACGTTCATGCAGTGATTTTCAGTGGATGCGACATTGTGGACAATGAAAAACATTAGGGCAATACAATGCAAAAAGGCATGTCGGACCCTGTCTAACCACATACATCATGTACATACCCTGTTTAACCGCATACATCATGTACATACCCTGTCTAACCGCATACATCATGTACATACCCCGTCTAACCACATACATCATGTACATACCCTGTCTAACCACATACACCATGTACATACCCCATCTAACCACAAACACCATGTACATACCCTGTCTAACCACATACATCATGTACATACCCTGTCTAACCACATACACCATGTACATACCCCATCTAACCACAAACACCATGCACATACCCTGTCTAACCACAAACATCATGTACATACCCTGTCTAACCACATACATCATGTACATACCCCGTCTAACCACATACACCATGTACATACCCTGTCTAACCACATACATCATGTACATGCCCTGTCTAACCACATACATCATGTACATACCCTGTCTAACCACATACATCATGTACATACCCTGTCTAACCACATACATCATGTACATACCCTGTCTAACCACATACATCATGTACATACCCCGTCTAACCACATACACCATGTACATACCCTGTCTAACCACATGCATCATGTACATACCCTGTCTAACCACATACACCATGTACATACCCTGTCTAACCACATACATCATGTACATACCCTGTCTAACCGCATACATCATGTACATACCCTGTCTAACCGCATACATAATGTACATACCCTGTCTAACCACATACATCATGTACATACCCTGTCTAACCACTTACATCATGTACATACCCTGTCTAACCGCATACATCATGTACATACCCTGTCTAACCACATACATCATGTACATACCCTGTTTAACCGCATACATCATGTACATACCCTGTCTAACCACATACATCATGTACATACCCTGTCTAACCACATACATCATGTACATACCCTGTCTAACCACATACACCATGTACATACCCTGTCTAACCACATACATCATGTACATACCCTGTCTAACCACATACACCATGTACATACCCTGTCTAACCACATACATCATGTACATACCCTGTCTAACCACATACACCATGTACATACCCTGTCTAACCACATACACCATGTACATACCCTGTCTAACCACATACATCATGTACATACCCTGTCTAACCACATACACCATGTACATACCCTGTTTAACCGCATACATCATGTACATACCCTGTCTAACCACATACATCATGTACATACCCTGTCTAACCACATACATCATGTACATACCCTGTCTAACCACATACACCATGTACATACCCTGTCTAACCACATACATCATGTACATACCCTGTCTAATCACATACACCATGTATATACCCCAACTAACCACAAACATCATGTACATACCCTGTCTAACCACATACACCATGTACATACCCTGTCTAACCACATACATCATGTACATACCCTGTCTAACCACATACATCATGTACATACCCCGTCTAACCACATACACCATGTACATACCCTGTCTAACCACATGCATCATGTACATACCCTGTCTAACCACATACACCATGTACATACCCTGTCTAACCACATACATCATGTACATACCCTGTCTAACCGCATATATCATGTACATACCCTGTCTAACCACATACATCATGTACATACCCTGTCTAACCACATACATCATGTACATACCCTGTCTAACCACATACACCATGTACATACCCTGTCTAACCACATACATCATGTACATACCCTGTCTAACCACATACATCATGTACATACCCTGTCTAACCACAAACATCATGTACATACCCTGTCTAACCGCATACATCATGTACATACCCTGTCTAACCGCATACATCATGTACATACCCTGTCTAACCACATACATCATGTACATACCCTGTCTAACCACTCACATCATGTACATACCCTGTCTAACCGCATACATCATGTACATACCCTGTTTAACCGCATACATCATGTACATACCCTGTCTAACCACATACATCATGTACATACCCTGTCTAACCACATACATCATGTACATACCCTGTCTAACCACATACACCATGTACATACCCTGTCTAACCACATACATCATGTACATACCCTGTCTAATCACATACACCATGTATATACCCCAACTAACCACAAACATCATGTACATACCCTGTCTAACCACATACACCATGTACATACCCTGTCTAACCACATACACCATGTACATACCCTGTCTAACCACATACACCATGTACATACCCTGTCTAACCACATACACCATGTACATACCCTGTCTAACCACATACATCATGTACATACCCCGTCTAACCACATACATCATGCACATACCCTGTCTAACCACATACACCATGTACATACCCTGTCTAACCACATACATCATGTACATACCCCGTCTAACCACATACATCATGTACATACCCCATCTAACCACTTACATCATGTACATACCCTGTCTAACCACATACACCATGTACATACCCTGTCTAACAACATACATCATGTACATACCCCGTCTAACCACATACATTATGTACATACCCCATCTAACCACATACATCATGTACATACCCTGTCTAACCACATACATCATGTACATACCCTGTCTAACCACATACATCATGTACATACCCTGTCTAACCACATACATCATGTACATACCCCGTCTAACCACATACATCATGTACATACCCCATCTAACCACTTACATCATGTACATACCCTGTCTAACCACATACACCATGTACATACCCTGTCTAACCACATACATCATGTACATACCCCGTCTAACCACATACATTATGTACATACCCCATCTAACCACATACATCATGTACATACCCTGTCTAACCACATACACCATGTACATACCCTGTCTAACCACATACACCATGTACATACCCTGTCTAACCACATACACCATGTACATACCCTGTCTAACCACATACATCATGTACATACCCTGTCTAACCACATACACCATGTACATACCCTGTCTAACCACATACACCATGTACATACCCTGTCTAACCACATACATCATGTACATACCCTGTCTAACCACATACATCATGTACATACCCTGTCTAACCACATACACCATGTACATACCCTGTCTAACCACATACATCATGTACATACCCCGTCTAACCACATACATTATGTACATACCCCATCTAACCACATACATCATGTACATACCCTGTCTAACCACATACATCATGTACATACCCTGTCTAACCACATACACCATGTACATACCCTGTCTAACCACATACACCATGTACATACCCTGTCTAACCACATACATCATGTACATACCCTGTCTAACCACATACATCATGTACATACCCTGTCTAACCACATACATCACGTACATACCCTGTCTAACTCCCGTATTCTTGGGAAGTTGTTCTTCCACTCTGTCTCCAGATTGAACCTTGTTGCTGAAAATTAGATATAGAAGGTCTTTTTTTTTTCTAAATGTTTATTGTATTGTATATTGTTTAACGGCTCATCAACACAGTATAAGTTATTTAGAGCCGGCCCAGAGAGAGGGGAAGGATACATAGGAATCCGGGAACCGTGCTCCACTCTTATTATCGTATAGATTCCTATGGTTCTTTAACGTGCTCGGAGGATGGACCGATACACGGGACCCCAATCCGACGGACGAGGCTAAAGAAAAGTGTCTTGCCCAAGAACACACCGACGAAACTCAGTGTCCATCCATCCATCAATCAACCTCTGACATCTAAAAGAGGCACATCTTCTCATAGTCTATGACGAAGGTGTCATCGTGTTTTCAAATTTTCTGGTTTATTTAAAATTCTTAATATACTGCCATTTTTGTAGAAAGGTAAATTTAAGCTTAAAACTAAAGACAAAGATGGTGCTCGTAGCTGTGGACAGAACATAACAACATGTACAACAGATAGATGTGGTGCTCCCCTGGCACAGAACACAACATGTACAACAGATAGATGTGGTGCTCCCCTGGCACAGAACACAACATGTACAACAGATAGATGTGGTGCTCCCCTGGCACAGAACACAACAACATGTACAACAGTTAGATGTGGTGCTCCTCTGGCACAATATCTCGGAATGAGGCAGAGTGATTGACCAATTACATGCATCTATTTCAAGTGGAAGCGAAATGATAAACAGATCCATAATCGATCGATACGTGGTGAAATGTTTGATTATTTCAGAAAATTTGACCTCAGTTAACATAAATGTTTCTGAATGAGCTGGGAACAGGTCACTACAGACAGAGATGTAATTTTCAACCAAGCTGGTGATAGGGCAAATGCAAGAAAGTCATAAAGACATTGTCAGGGTCCCCAGTGTCCCCAGTGTCCTCCCAAAGACTACAAAACACTTCAAATGAAAAGAACATCAGAAACTGAATGTAAAATGAATGTTCATACTTCATGTTATTTACCTTTAAAAGCATCAGCCTGCTGCTCAACATTGTCCTTCACCATTTTCCAGAACAGTTCTGACACGGCCATACTCAGGTTCTGTGTGTTCACCTGGGTCGGCTTCATGGCATTGTCTCTGTGAACAAATAAAGTCTGTAGTTGGGGTTTGAAATGAATTGCTAGAATCGGAAATATTTTAGCAGGGCTAGAAAATACATTTTTTTGTTAATACTGAAAATTAAGTAAATTCAAGTGTTGATGGCTCATCATTCAGAACTTTAGTAAATGCTAAGATCTCTGCGAATATGGCCATTTATAAGGTGACGTTTATGACAAAACAATGTGTGCTCAGACATATTTCAGTCTAAATAGGCGTATTTCAACCCCTTCCTGGGCTTATACAGAGATTGTGTATTGTGTAAGTGAAGTATATTGCATTAAATTAGACATCTGGAAATGTGTCATTTGATGCGTACAAATTACGATGGCCATATTATGAGTTAATTGAACTGAATTAGGGTTTTATGGCGCACCAACACATGAAAGATAAAATATGGAAAATGGGTCTAGAACCTTCTAACCTGCAGAACTGCAGAGTTGCTGCAAATTCTGCAGTAGACGCTCCATTTACGATGGAGTCACGTATTCCATGGGGTGGGGTCCTACCCCTCCGCCTATAGCATATTATGAGTTAAAACAAGACTACTTTAGTTATAGCTTACGCCCATATATAAACACGTGTTAATATATGAGAAAATGCACATGACTATGATTTATATTTTCTTAATATTTTAATTGTTAAACACACTTTTGTTACTGCGTTTTTAGATGATGTCTATTGTTCAATATATTATTCTTACCTCACAAGTCTGGACTTTCTGAAGAATGTTGCTTCATACTCTCTTATACTTTCTATACTGTCATTGGTGTTGCCTGAGAAACAGAATAAATTTGGTAATGTATGGAAGATAAAAACTGAGGTTTGGAGTTTTTCTATCTCGGCATGACACCCATAACTGATTCTTTTTCTTGCATATCACTATAAACATTCTGTGCATGTATGTCGCCGATTACTCGTGTTTTGCATGTTTATTTACACAATGAGATCATGCATTTTTTGATGTTATGAACGTTATCGTTGATGTGCGTAACTTTTATCAGCCCCCATGTGAAAGATCAGGCTTTCCAGCACTCACGTAAAATGAAGATAACCTTATGCAAGACTTAGGTATGCAAGAAAATATTAATAAATGAAATACAGTTGAAACCCATTCTCAAATTATCTATCACATTGCTAAGTCACATGATGGTCCAAAGTCACATTGCTAAGTCACATGATGGTCCCAGGTCACATGATGGTCCCAGGTCATACGATGGTCCCAAGTCACACTGCTAAGTCACATGATGGTCCCAGGTCACATAATGGTCCCTAGTCACATGGCTAAGTCACATGGTGGTCCAAGTGACACGATCATCCCAGGTCACATGATGGTCCCAAGTCACATGATGGTCCCAAGTCACATCATGGTCCCAGGTCACGTGATGCCAAGTGCTATGGCTAAGTCGCATGAAGGTCTCAGATCACATGATGGTCTCAAGTCGCACAGTTGTCATATGATGGTCCCAAATCACATGGTGGTTCCAAGTCACATGGCTATTAAAGTCACATGATGGTTCCAAGTCACACTGCTAAGTAACATGATGGTCCCTAATCACATGGTGGTCCCAAATCACATGGCTAATTATGATGGTCCCAAGACACATGATTCCAAGTCATATGGCTCACATGATGGTACCAAATCACATGATGGTACCAAATCACAGTAGTCTCAGTGGTCTCCACTTTTTCTATATTTGCACAAGTAGAAACTGAATATTGGAAATTCAAGAAGTTCTAGATTGTGTGTATTTCTTTTTATTAATTGTAAACAGAGGTGGATTACATTCTCATTACAGAAAGATTGTGCAAAACTGCTACCTTTTCCTGTCACCACTGCAAAGTATCCCAGAGCCTTCATTGGAAACAACTTTCCCTCCAGAATGGACCGAATCTAAAAGCGTAAGTGCAGATGAAGGGCATTTGACAAAAATGGTTATCAGGCAAAACAAGTTAACAAGACAACTGTAATGTAGGCAAAACAATATATTGCTGCATTTTCCAAAACTCTTTTAAACAATAGTGCTGGTTATCTATCGCATCCAAAAAAACGTATAGCGATATATTGCGATACAAGAGACTGTATCGCAATACATATCATAATATATTGTCTTGAACAACTGCCTTGATAATTTCAATAGACTTTTCCGATTTCTTGGTTTACTTCGATGCAGATGACATAACGTGATGTAATATTGGTTGTGCTTGTGAATGAGAAACATTAAAAAGAGTTTCGGAAAATGCAGGAATATATTGTTTTGCCTACATTACATGGCAGTTCCGATGTTGATAATGTCTACTTTCTGTTTTGAAATTGTATTCAATGTCGAGTAATGTCTTCGCAAGTGAGTTACCAAATGTGTTATGCTGCCGGAGCAATTAAAAAATGCAACATTGCCTAGATCTATTATTGTAATGCCCTTTTTAAGCTCAATTTGATCCCAAACACACGATTTTGCTCTTTTGTTGAATCGGCCATGCTCGTCTGAGTCCATGCACTACATATGCGCACATTACTACAAGCAAAGGCCAGATATTATTGGAAGAGTGTCTATTTTTAACTATGATGGTGCCCTCTTCCCAATATGTGTATTTACGATTGTATTACAAACACGGGAACCATACAAAGTTAAAAATAGATCTTAGTTGCAAACTAAGATTTACTTTCATCATCAAAACACGTGTAGAGACTTCAACTGGTATCTCATCGTAAATCCTATTTGATTTATTTCATTTATATATCTTTCTCATTTATACATATATGCTATTTATATATGTATTTATCACATACTTCCCTATAAATACGCTGTTTTTGAATATACGATACGACATAGACCTAGCTAGTCATATCCATCTTTGTTTTTGTTGCCGGGCAATAAAACTTTATTGCACGCATGAAATATAGGGTGAAAAAATGTCATATCACGGAAATAACCGAATGTTCATCTCGATCCTTTTACCGGAGTGATTGAATTGAATTGGATTTTATAGTCGCACCGACAGCTAAGGTCATATGGCGACTTTCCAGCTTCCATTGGTGGAGGAAGACCTCAGGTGCCCCTCCGGACAATTTTCGTGCACGGGCGGGCACCTGGGTAGAACCACCGACGTTCAGCAAGCCAGCAGGATAGCTTCCTCACATAACAATTCCTAGGCCCCTGAGGGATCGAACCTACAGCGGTGAGTTACCGGAGTGATACGGAAATAACCGATTAGTTACGATTGTATACGATTTGTCGTCTGCGTTTCATTAGTTACTTCCATCCTGTTTTCGCGGCAGATTATTGGCTATAGAATCATTATCCGTGGATAAAATAACCACTTGTGACAATTCACCTTGATTAGAAAATTCAAATTCAATGGAATTCATTTTCAATAAGATTTCGGACAAAAATAAATGTTGTGTAACACGTATGCAACAGACATGAGAACATCAGAATGGACTAAAGCTAAATCTAAAAAAAAAAATTCTGAAGTGAGCTGAAGTCGAAATTTCGACAAAGCTCAAGTATAGAATAAATAGATGTGTATTTTCATATCACACCCTATAACAAGGCCCTCGACCCATATCAGCCCTCGAGCTAAAGCTCTCAGGCTGATATGGCGTCTCAGGCCTGATATAGGGTGTGATATGAAAATACCCATTCATTATTCTCTATTTATTCTATATTTTATTTATAAATATTGAGATATACTAAACATACACTGCAGGGATCATATTGACAAATCTGTGCCAGTGAAACATTTTATATGCAATAGTTATTAAAAAGTGTATAATCTTCATATTTGATCATTAACTTGAAGGAAAGACGTACCCTGCTGGGATCGTACAGGTTTGTCTCTGCCAGATCAACCTTGGTGAGAACAAATATTGTCCGCTTGCCACTGGGGTCTATCTGACTGACCACTTCTGTAACATTGCTTCTCTCAGCATCCAGGGAACCATCTGCATTGAGAAACAAGCAGGCAATCTATATGTGAACTAAAAACAGGTGGAATTACTTCAGGAATGCATTTCATTTTTGAAACGTTTATGAGAGTATTAATTATATCAGAGTGTGTACCCGGTAAGCAAACCCAAAGGAAAAGATGTGAGAACCTGAGAGATGACCGTCACAAGCATATTGCGGCTATCATCAGATTTCCAGTAAAGTTAGACCATGAACCTTCATTAACTTCTATGCATTAATATAAGCAATACAAGTCATGTTGTGGCTATTACTAAAACAGGGATGGATAAAAAAAAATAACCACTGATTCTTAATGTATAATTTATTTGACTTATTGGAGCAACTCATAAATTAACTTCCCAGGATAACACTGTTTTCAAGTTTGAGTGTACAGAAATACAGAAATTACCACTTCTCCTCCTTCATTAGAATTCAGGTTATTTATATTAAATATGTAGTTTAAAAATCAGATATAACATGTCAGAAATATGGTTCCATTCCTATTTCAGCAGTATTTTATCTTGTGTTTAAATTGATAGAATGCAATATCTATTCTATTAAAACATACACCCAGAAGGAGCTTTTGAAATTGAACACCCAACCATAGATGCAAAATCAAGTTTAAAGAACCAAATTTCTAAAAATACAGGGTTCAGCCATAGATGTTTATTAAATTTCCTTCCTGGTGTCCAGGGTATGTTTTAATAAATAGCCCTGCATTATGTTTTTACAGGTCTTAAAAAAGCATAAGCATTAACTAGAAGGGTGTTCCACAGAACACTTGTGTCACCTGCCGTGTGTTTATTTCATCAAGAAACAGCTTGGTTAGGTTGCAGGTTAAAGTTTTACGAAAGTGGGCATAACTCTGCCAAAATGAAAGTCAGAGTTATTGGATAAGTGTAACGAAATGTGTCGGGTTAAGATGAAGATGTGTGTGAAGTTTCAAGAACAAAGGTCAAATACTTTTCAAGTTATGGCCAAGGTTAGGTTGCAGGTTAAGTGTGATGGATGGACGACGATGACAAAGTGATCCAAAGTATCTGCCATGCTATGCAGGCGACACAAAAATATCTGGCCTACAAATATTTTACTACTTGCATTTCAATTGAGGTCTTGGGAATAGGTCCATTTTTTATCACAGATTTTGGAAAAGCTTTGAAGAAGGCCTATGGGAACCATATTGGTGTGAAACCAGACAGACCACAAACAGTCAGGAATGGTACACAAGTAACAACATTCTATATTCAGGCACATTCCATCCATCAGTTTATACCTTGTATACACAGCACAATGGCGTTTGGATTCTCCATATAACTCCTGACGAGCCTCTTGATGCCCTCCTTGGTGTCCGGGGCCATGCCGGCTGTCTCAGTCTGAAAGCAGTAGCAATCAGTTCAAACATAGTGCAACAAATATAACTATATGTAGGCTCAATGGTTACTGTATCATTCCTTCTGATACTGATTTGATTTGTTTAAACCTCTAAAACTCATGGCATATAGTTAGTTTTTCACATAACTTGCATATATGTAATCATTAATATTAATTATTAAAACAGTCCAAAGCAAATTGTTTTTACACAGAACAAACAGTTGATTATATTGCATCAATAAATAAATATATTTAAACATTTGGTAGAATAAGGAAGACAACTGAAATATCTTGAGTAAATATTTTATTAAATTATATGCACGTATGTTTTACGTCTAAAGTGATGCTGGATTAAACTAGACGGGTGTTCCGCGAAACACGTGTGTCGCCTGTCAGCGCTTTGTCAGTATAACAAGGTTTTCTGGACCCAGATGAATGACCTTGACAAACTGGCCTAAGTTTTCGTGAAGAAAAAAATTGAGTATTTAACCCATATAATGACCTTCAGTGTGACCTTGACCTTCATGTTTTAGTATGGTCATGTTGATGTTGTCATGATGAGTATATATTGAAAGTTTGATGGAGAAATATCAAGAAATGAGAAAGTTATAGCCAACGTTAAGTTTTCGTGATGGACGGACTGACTGACGAACGGACGGACAACGGACACCGCTCCATGGCATAAGCTCTGCTGATTTCTGATCAGTAGAGCTAAAAATCTATACATTGTGTCATATAAACTGTACTGTGGCAGTAGATTACTATTCTAACTTACAGATATGATTCCTGGCAGGTCAACCAGTACCATTCTCTGTATGCCAGGTCCCTTCACCGACATGGATATGCACTGAAATAGAGAAAAGAATTATGCACAATTTCAGAGACTACCATATTTCCCCTAATAGTATCGCCCGGGCACAACATCAAAGGGGCGATCATATAAAAAAAAAGTTTTTATTTTTAATAGGTTTATAAAAATGTTCCAAACTGTATTTTATTTTGATGTTTTGTTTTTTGTGGGGGTTTTTTTATATAAAAGATCGAAAAAAGGTATGGGGATGATTCTATTAGGGGAAATACGGTACATGTATAAAGAAAGCACCTTATGTGACCTTCCACTTAACCACAAGACAGTTCAAAATTCTCCATTCAACTAAACCAACTGTTAGATGAATTCTTTAAATTTATTTTACATCAAGTATTAAACCACAGCACTTCAGTAACAATTTTTAAACATATCATTTAAATTTAATAATATCCTGATGAAGGTCAGTGTTTGACCGAAACCAGTAGATAATAAAATTATATCTATATGCGGCGCTGGTCGTGTGTCCTACTGCCCTTTATTATTTGTTAGTTAATATAATTGAAAAATCATTTTTGATGGCGCAGATGTTTCAAGAAACCAGACAATCTGCAGAAAGTCTACGTGTCCGAGTTTCAGACTCTTTCACTTAATAACGAGATAAGGAACCAAACCCTGACCTCATGGGTGAGAACCTTGTGACTGTTGACTGTCAGATCGTCCAATAAACCTCCAAGTGTGTCAAACAATACATTTAATAGCATCACAGATGAGGCAACAAGAGTACAAGAGAATCATGTGACTTTCTGTCAACACAAATGTGTACAAAAATGTGAAAGACCTTATTCAAAAACACACTGACCTCATTACTGATGGTCTGTCCCTTTCCAACACTTTTCTTCATTCTCGCTTCTACCTCACGTCTCAGGGCTTCAGTCTGAAATGGCAATGTGAAAACATACATGTAACTGAATAACATATAGACAGGTATCATGCATTTATGGAGAAAATGACAAAAAATGTAACTTTGGAGCATTAAAACTTAACACCCAATTAATACGATTAATTTACCATTAATTCTCTATCAAAAACAAGAGATTTTAAAAAATATGTATGCCTTTCTCCACCAATTTTTATGAATACAAGCGCTATAACTCCTCTGTTTCTGGAGCAATCAGGCTGGTTATCGAACCTGACCTAGCCATTGTAACTATAAGCATTGTGACCAAGTTTCATTGATTTATGGGACAGCCCGGTTTTCATCCCTATCCAGCTGTAGTTTCAGAGATTTTTTTGGAAAGATGTTTATATTTAACTCAATCTAAAATTGTGACTGCTGAGGTAGGATTTGACTCATGTGTGCTTAAAATACATAATTGTGACCCTTAACCTTTTATTAGTGATACATACACATAAAACGTTGTCTCATTTACGTCCAGAGACCTTGCACATGAATTTAGTGTGACACATCCATTGATCGTTTACACCTTAAGTTTCATCTCAATTTCTCAGGCAGTTTTGGAGATATAAATGTACTGGACAGGAAATTGCTTGACCTTGAACAAACAACCCATATTTTGTTTGAGTCATCCCATCTACATGTATTTACAGGGTTCGACACTAACTTTTATGTGTAGGCAGCCTGCAGGACTTTGCCTTTGAAAACTGGTTGTCCTTCTGACCGATAGGTGGTCCTTTTCATGTAGTTATACTTACCGAAACATTACAATACAAGAAATGTCACTGTGACAAATGACAAATGCCTCCAAAGTGACCTTTGACCTCTAAGTGTGACCTTGACCTTGGAGCCAGTCGTCTTGTTGTGGTGAGCACTTGTGCCAAGTTATTTGAAAATCTGTCCATGAATGTCAGCGTTATTAACCGGACACAAAAGCACTTCTTTTTGACCTTTGACCTATAAGTGTGACCTTGACCTTGCAGCCACTGACCTGGATTTTGCGCGCGACATGTCGTCTTTTTGCTGTGAGCACCTGTGCCATGTTATTTCAAAATCTGTCCGGGAATGTCAAAGTTATTGACCGGACACGATTGTACTGACGGACCGACTGACGGACGGTGCAACTACTATATGCCGCCCTTCAGGAGCATAAAAATAGGACCGACCAACCGACAAGAGAGGGGTGGGGACGGGGGGGTGCGGAGTGGGTGATTGCATAAAATAATAAAATAGTTCACATCTGATTCCTTGGTGAGGTCAAATTCTCTGTCACTGTCCTTGAAATTAGCAACATGGTATGGCCCTTCACTGAGGGTGACCTTCACTGGTGACCTGGTCATCATTTCTCCTGAACCTCTGAAGAAAATACGAAACAAAGAATTAATATCATTATTGTCTGATGATAATAATCAAACCATTTTTTTCTAAGTAGAGAATGTAGTTCTAGAGGAACATGATTGTTGTGTTGCCAGTCTTAATCTGAAACAATATAACAATACAGCAAACTATTATTGTTTTAAGATTGTTTTAACAATTCTGACGTGACATATTTGCTACTGAAGGATGATGCTGTATCAAACATGCTTCAAAATCTGAAATAAATGTACTATACAAAATGACTTTGATACTGTCGCACCTGGGGAATATTCTGGCTTCAGTCATGTAACAAGTATCAAACCTGGGGAATATTCTGGCTTCAGTCATGTAACAAGTATTGCACCTGGGGAATATTCTGGCTTCAGTCATGTAACAACTATCGCACATGAGGAATATTCTGGCTTCAGTCATGTAACAACTATAGCACATGGGGAATATTCTGGCTTCAGTCATGTAACAAGTATTGCACCTGGGGAATATTTTGGCTTCAGTCATATAACAAGTATCTATCCGGCTTCAGTCATAGAACAAGTATCTCACCTGGGGCATATTCTGGCTTCAGTCATAGAACAAGTATCTATTCTTGGGAATATTCTGGCTTCAGTCATATAACAAGTATCTCACCTGGGGAATATTCTGGCCCTGGCAATCATCTCCAGAACACTCGTCTTGCCTGAACTTTGGTCTCCAACCACAACAACCTGGTGAACAAAGTTTATCACATAACTTGCAGTGTGGGAGTGAAATAAACCCATGATTTGTCATATTACACTAGCGAAATAAATATGCCAATTAAATCCGAATCATTGTTTGGTCTTTTCCATTTAGCTCGGTGTTCATCGGAATTTTCTTGTTGATTTCTGTGACCGTTTTCAAAAACACCAAATTGCGGAAATCGCCGCGGTCTTTCGGTTGTTCGTCGTAGTGAAAAGATCGAGTCAACATACAATGTCATATAAGCATACGATGTCATCGTATGACAACCTTATATACAGATGGTTACACTAATAAATGCTTCTTATTAAGCGTTTAGGAGTTATGGATAAATAGAATCCCACATTTGTGCTATTTAATATTGAATTTATTAAACTCGTTCGATAAAACTGATATAATGCTCGGCACTCATGTAAGATCCTCTATAGATGTTACACAAGTCAGCAGGTTAAACAATTAATTATAAATGCCGTGTGCATCAAACATCTTTTCTCTGGGTTTATTTGTATTCATTTTACAAAATCTATACCTATTTTTTACCAATGCAGACAAAAATATTCTGCCTTCCTCATCCCCAGGATTGTTAAGATAACTTGTCATAATTATGTCAAAATTTGAACAATAAATAATATTAAAAAGAACACATTTTCTTTATAAAAGGTAACAGTCAGACAAAACACCCTGTTGTCAATGATGAAACACCAACAATATCAATATAAGATAGTGCCATATACCATAAGGCACCATATAGACCAATAACTGTAAATATGTGTGAACAAAGTTCCATGCAGATACCTCAAACAGTTTTGGAATTTTTCTCCAGATAGGAAAAGTGTGAAGGATGATATAGACCCAAGACACATGTTGTTCGGGATGACAATAATTTACCAGAAAAAAGTTTGTCAATAGTACCTGACTATAAAACACCTAAAGTAAGATATAACAAGAGCTGTCAGCGCAGCTCGACTATTCGATTTTTCAGAGAATAATAAATTATATAGCTAGTATATACCATCAGAAAACAAGGCTAAAACAATGTGGGGTGGAGTTGGGGGATGGGTCTTGTATAGAAACTCGGGCCGATATAAAATTATGTGAAATTTTATTATTTTTATCTGTTTTAATGCAAAATTGCTGTCATTTTAAAGAAATTTGTGGTCGAAAGTCAACTCGGGGAGGGGCGTGGGTAGAGGCAGTGGGGAGGGGACAACATATATGTGTAAGGAGCTATGTGTAAGAATTGACTAAAACAACGCAGAAATATGTCAAAAAAAATATATATATATATACAGAGCTCTAGATAAGATTTTTGCTATTTGGGTATTTTACCCATAATTTTTTTATATATTTTTTTTTTAACCCAGTCAATTGTTTTTATCAATATTTATACCCTTCGTTTTTTTATATTTGCGTTTTTCTTCAACTACTGATAATTATTGCAAATTTTACAATACTTAGGAGTAGTTGAAATAATTGTCAAATTATGTGCTTGTATACGTGTGTATGTTTTATATGTTTGTTAAATATTAATAAATGTAACTCTCCGCATTAACACCATCCCCGTTAGTCTCAACTACAAGCCATGGGAATTTCAACTTCCAGCCGGCAATAGTTTTATCTGAAATTGTGCTTCCATCGTGTTTCTTTTCTGACTTTGAAACACTTTGATCAATCAATTCAAATATTATTGACTGGACAATTGACTCAGACGTCATCTGCTTTAACGGAAATAAAGCTGGTGATTTTATTTACATTTGGAACAATGTTTATGCATTTTTCCCTTCCGCAAACGCTTTTACCTGACGTATTTTACGGGAACATTTGACAGGATATCAATACGCAGACTGGATTACCGTACCTATTAACGATACCTCAACAGGTTTAATAAAATAAACATAACCCGAAACCCGTCTGTGAAATGTTCGTTTAGTCAAATGTAGTCTCGTTCTCAATATGTTCTAATCGAGTCTTGCATCATACAGTACTAGGAACATATTCTACAAACTTGTGACGAGTACGGAATTGAACAATTTGACAATCAAATAAACCATTTAATTCAGAAATGGAGATTGCGAAACGCGGTGTATTTGCATTTCGATACGCATTGAAATATATCGTTTGTGTTTTTCTCATTTTTGTTTACGTTTTCAGTACGCATACAGAAATATTTTGCGTTTTTTGGCTCATTATTTGCATAAATTACGCAGATACGCAGCTTATCTAGAGCTCTGTATATAGAGTTTCAAGTGGGTGGGGGTGGGGGGTTGGGGGCAGGGGGTTGAGAGGCGGTGGTGGGGGGATGGGGCAACATATATGTGTAAGAATTGACTAAAACAACACAGAAATATGTATAAAAAAATAAAAATAAAAAAAAAAGTGTGGAGTGGGGGGTGGGGGTGGAGGGAGTGGGGGCAGGGTTGGAGGAGGGAGCCCATGTCCCAATATGGGTGAAGTATGAAGAAGATGCATAATGCTATAAGAAATCCCAAACCAAAATTATAGATTGATACATGCTTACATGCAAACCTAGATCTGCCTTTATTGCACATTTTATGGGCCATCACAATTTGGGTTTCATGGGAGCCCAGAATTTGCAGAAGACAAAATTTCTTACCCAACCCTTTACAACATACTATAAGGAAACCAATTCCTAAATTTAGTTCAGCTAGGGCAAGAAATGTAAGAGATATAGACCTGTAAACACAGCTTACACGCACAATTTTATGTGAAACAGACACATTTTGAGGGCTATCAGAATTTGGGTTCCATGGGAGCCCAGGGGTTAAAGAAACCAAAATTACTTAAGCAGCCCTTAAGATAATGCTATAAGGAAGTTAATGGCCAAATTCGGTTGTGCTGGGGTAAGAAATGTAAGAGATATAGACTTGTAAACACAGCTTGCAAAATTTGATGTGAAATGGGACACATTTTATGGGCTATCATAATTTGGGTTCCATGGGAGCCCATGGGTTTCAGAAACCAAAATTACTTATGCAGTCCTTAAGATAATGCTATAAGGTTGTGCTAGGATAAGAAATGTAAGAGATATAGTCTTGTAAACACAGCTTAAACGCAAACCTTTATGTGGGACGCCGACGCCGACCCCGGGGTGATTACATAAGCTCTCTTATTCTTCGAATAGTCGCGCTAAAAACAAACATTGCTATCATAAGATACCTTTATGAAAAGATGTAAGTTTAAGAATTGTTTTTTGTTGACAAAACTTGAATGTACTGTTTTATAAGAGGCAAGTTTTACCCTGGGGAGGTGGTCTTGAGTATTGTAGCTGGAATCAAACGATGATAAAACATCCAAAATTTCTGAGTACATGTCTATCAATGATTTCTGAAAAAGAGAAAAGATAGAATATATTACCCAATTGTATTTGTTGTCTTATTCAACACATTTTCACTTACAATTTGAAGATGCTGCAACCATATAATGAAGTAATAAGTGACAAAATATCAATCATTCATTCAATTTTCATGTCAATTAAAAGATTTGTTCACTTTGTCCTCTCACATTTCCCACTTCTCCATGTGTTCTCACTTCTCCAGCATTTTTAAGCCTAGCTTGATCCCTGGTGACCAATTTTCAAGCTGTAAATATGGGTTGTTGAATAGCTACGAGATTTTCCATTGTTTTCATATATTTAATGTATTTATATCTAAGATGAAGACCTGAACAAATAAATAACAATAATTAATACAAGAACACAAAATTCTAACAATCTCCCATCTCAACGTGGCAAGAAAGAAAGAACATCAGAGAAATAATTAACAAACTAAGTGAACATCTTACCAGTGCCAACGGAGTGATTCTTGATTCAGATGACTAATAATTTAAAGTTATACTATTTGCAAATAATATCATCCAACTAGAATGAAAACTTTGACTGCGAATAACACGCAGAATACCAGAAAGGATGAAGGAAGGATCGGGTTAGATAGATTTTGGCAGGTTAAAAGCTTGTACATATACGGTACCTGCATCTCAAGTAACTTACATACCACACTCACACACCTACTATACAACAAACTAACTTGTATTAGAGTTCAAAGACACAGACATTGGACATCACTGTATACAACATGTTACAGCTCAATACTGTACCGACGACACAAACAATTCTTGCATACCGGACAAGGATATCCGTCATTTTACCGGGGCTAGATATTTCCATCTTACCCTAGGGACGAGATAAAATTCACGCGCGCCAACATCCGGTATGCAGGAAAACATGCAAAACATTAGTAGCTGGCGGCGTTAACGCACAAAATGTCTCTGATATGCAAGAAAAAGAATCTATCATGGGTATTCGGTTCAGATAGGGAATTCCAACCCTCGATATAAGTGTTTTAATCAGAACCTCGGCAGAGCCTCGGTTCCGATAAAATCACTTATACCTCGGGTTGGAATTCCCTATCTTCACCGGATACCCATGAAAGATTCTTATAATACTACATATAAACACTGGTTTAATACATAAAGATAAGATACCAAGAGATCTTACGTTCATTTTGCGTTTCTTGCCCGTCTTATCTTCCATTAGCTTCAGTTGTTTCCTTAGGTCTTTATTCTCCTTTTCTAACCGGTCTACTTCTTTCTGATACTTGCTCTGTCAATGAAACAAGACACGTGACGTCAGAGGGTGATGGAGAGTGATGTCAGAGTGATGCAATTAAACTAAGGTGCATTGCTAGTAATATCAGTGGTTTTGATTGTGTCCTCAGGTCCTTATATCACACAGGGCCACAAGTGAAGCTGCCTGGAAACGTTTGACTGAAGTATTAAATATGGTTATTTAGAACTGTGATGTCATAGCTCTCAAAATGGCGGCTTCAATATTCGTTTAAACAGAACCTGTAAATGACCAAATCTTCTTTGTTTATTACACAGGTTGAAGGAACGTGTTGGGACTGAAAAAAAACTGAAAAAAAAAACATTTGAAAAAAAAAATGGAAAAAAAAATTGAATTTTTTTAAAAAAAAATTTGGTCTACATTTGTACACACACCTCAAAACATCAAATAAATGAAAAAACTGTACACCAAAAACGATCCTACCCAAAATTCTAACCCCGGTAAGAGATATGAACAAGGTCACTAAGAGCTCGTTGGAGACTTTTCACATCATGTGTTTCCATCCTCGATTACAAATCACACATTCAACATTTTTTCAAATCTACTTGCGAGTTCCATCAAAATATGAACATACTTTCCAAAAATGTTTACTTAAAACCCCAATTCCAACCAGTTTTTTTGCTACGAACATTGAAAGTCCAAAAAGAGCGAACATGCCGAGGTCGGAAGTTTACAATTAGGATTTTGAAAAATGCACCGACAGGGAAAAGCCGATAAAACTCTCATTTTAGGGATACCAGCAATATTTTTACATGGGATCGTTACAGTACGTATTCATTGATCGATTTATAACAATTATTTATATCCGTCAATAGCGCCCAAAAAGAAGATTCTTCTCGCGGAACGTGTACTTTCTGCCCAGAGAAGTAGATTTTTTTTTTAATTTTTTTTTTCAGATTTTTTCTCAAATATTTTTTTTTCAATTTTTTTTTTTTTTTTTCAAATTATTCTTTCATCGTTATTCAAGTTTTCCAGAACTCTCAAAGATGGTTTGGCTGTGACACTACATTCGCTTTAAGTGTACACCAATTGCCCCATGTATGGTCTTTGTGATAAATGATGAGTGCGGTAATTATCCTTGCTATACCTGCATTTTCATTATTTCTTCATTCATGCTGTCCTGCTTTGATCCTTCATCCTGCAAATAAATGAAAATATTATTAGCCCAACAACATCCCACATAATTATATCCAACATGTACATGTATCCCAATAAATGTACATCCCAACAACATGTAATTAGATGTTTATCACAAAGGAGGCAGGCATTATTTCATCACTTAAGAAGGCAATATTGAAATATGATTTACAAAATTGGCTCGTTTTGTGTGATCTGGATTAATAAATTCCAGACATTTAATCTGATCTAACATGTCTAATGGTCCATCAGATATCTAGACAAGTAGAGATAACAATAAATATGGCCATATGACACTTTTAACCATTTTATGAGAAAGATGACTGGAAACATTTTTTATAGGGCCACCATTAAAAAATTGTTTGTTTGCAGTTTCCGACCCATGGCTTTTAGGGGTGGGTCGGTAGGTAGGGATTTTTTTTTTTTAAACACATTCTTATTATTAACGCATGCCCATCGACGGCATGAAAATATTGTGTGCATCGCTAGTATTATACATAGTTTGTTTGAAAAGGGTTTAGTTAAATATTAAAAGAACATGCAAAACATCGATCAAATGTTCATTTATGGACGCATGAAATAGACTTAGTAACTATTAAACAGTGCTCGACGCTAACTTTTTCGAAGTAATGTTTCAATTGACAAAATCTTTTGTTTGGTACAAGATATGAACATCAAATCCAGTGCATACAATCTACACTATTTTTATATTTCATCTAAAACATATAAATTGAATATTCGCACATCAACATTAGAAATATTTGAAAATATGGTAAAATTTTTCGCTTGTCCGGAACAAGTAGAAATTTAGTTCTGTCAAGTGGATTAGACAATGACTTGCCTGAAAATAACATTATTAATTTGTAGAGATATACACTTTACCCAAAATATTGTTCCGACGCATAAAATTTCCAAGTTCTGGCAAGTAGAAAAAAAAGTTAATGTCAAGTCCTGTTAAAGTATAAACATTGAACTCTGTGTCAATTTCACTTCTCAGTTTACGTTACTGCAAAGAACAATATTCTCTTCAAGTGTCCTTTTTGCAGACACCATCCTCACATTTTTCCCACTCACAAGGTCAGTCTTGTGGACGCTTTCAATTTACTATAGCAGCAGAGATTATTTCCAAGCATCCAATATATCAGAGCATTATGAAACTTCCCAAAATAATTGAAACAACCAACAATATTTGTGATGAACACATTGGGGGGGGGGGGGGGGGGGGGGGGGGGGGGGGGGGGGGGGGGGGGGGGGGGGGGGGGGGGGGGGGGGGGGGAAATGTGAAAAAATGTGAACAACATTTTTTGAAAAAGAATGAAAAAAACAAGAAAAATATTGTTTGGGTCGGCGGATTTGCCGTGGGTCGGTCGCAAACTGCAAACAAAAAATCTTTTAATTTAGGCCTAGATTACGAAAATAAAAACAGCAACTGTAACTATGAACCTATTCGATTTGGTTTTCATTAGTTTTATTCTGGTTTGTTTTAGTAGTAGTAGTAGTAGTAGTAGTAGTAGTAAAGCTTGCTGTCATCCATGATCTTTAGTACTATGTGATATAGAGATTATTTAATTGCTTAAATCGATTATGGGAAAATCCTTCACAAGATGGTAGACGTGGTTCTGTTCACAAACGAGCGGATGCGAGTGAATGGAAAAACACGCCTACTATCGAGTAAAAGATTTCCATATAATCAAACCAAGAAGTTAAATAATCTATTTATTACATTTTAAATCAATTTGTGCATGGAAACATTTCGATTTGTTCAAAATCGTATTAGTGGATGACCTGGACATCATGACTGAGCGTCACATTTATATTTCGAAAATTATGAATTTTCTTTCACGGAGAAATCCTGATCTTTCACTCATAGAAATGTAATAGAGATTTTATAATATGACCATTCCCATGTCAGTACCGGTACCATCCATTGACCTATATCATCCCTCTGGCTAAAACCCTGATGATGATACAGGCATGTCCTGATATGGCAATGCTCATGTAATAATGTCTACAAATCAGTCACTGTTGTTGTCAACAAACTTTGCAATCTTAACAAAACAAAACAGATAGGAGCAATTTAAATTTAACTGGCTGAACAGATTAAGTGCAACTCTGAACAAATAGGTAAGTTACGTACATCTTCAAAATTTGAAGGTATCTGGAAATTTGAAATATATTTAAGTATTATCAAGAACCCAAAAGGACGATCTCAGTTTACTTAATTTAGAATAAGTATGCACCAACTTCAGATTGAAGCTAGATGATATAAAGGATTTACTGTAGAAAACATGTTTTGTAGAACGAGTAATCTTAATGAGATAGAAGATGAGAATCATCTCATGCTATTCCAGCTGTCCACAAATAACAATGAACGTTTCAATTAGAGGTGTCAAGTTTATGTAAAAAAATACTAATATATCCCAAATAAACGAAGTGAAATGTCATTAACCTAATATTCCAGTATATATAAATTTACATGTTATAAAATTAGATCAATCTAAACATAATAAAAGTATAAAATCATGCAAAGGCTTGCCAATCAGAACAAAGAAGAAAAATAAATATAGTATATAGAGACTGATACTTTGATTATTATTTTAGTCATTTTTGTTAACTGCTTGTTTATTTTATGTTGACTAATCAGGATCACGTTTTACTGTAGTTTTTTCGATATTTTCAATATACTAGAAGGGTGTTCCATGCAACACTTGTGTCGCCTGCCGTGCACTTATCAAGAACATCGTCCGTCGGATGGGGACGTAAACCGGGCGGTCCCGTGTATCGGTCTATCCTCCGAGCACGTTAAAGAACCATAGGAATCTATTCGATAATAAGAGTAGGGCACGGTTCCTGGATTCCTATGTATCCTTCCCCTCTCTCTGGTGACGCTCTAAATAACCTATACTGTGTTGATGAGCCGTTAAACAACATTCAATTTAATTCAATTCATCAAGAACAATTAAAGTTATTAGCCGGGTTAGGTTGCGGGTTAAAGTTTTATGAAAAGATGCATAACTTTGCCACAATAAAAGTCAGAGTTATTGAACATGTTTAACGCCATTCCTTGAGGTAAGATGAACATGTGTGTGAAGTTTTATGAACATAGGTCAAATACTTTTCAAGTTATGGCCGAAGTTAAGTTGCAGGTTAAAGTGTGACAGACGACGGGCGACAGACGATGGACAGAGGGTTCCCTAAGTGTCTGTCAAGCTACGCAGGTGACACAATAATTATTGCGAGTTATAGTACAAGCCAGTGATGGCTCATGATTGGAAAATAAACTATTATCTTCTATTTTATCACGAAATGTCGTGTAAGAACTGCTGTACTTTTGCCTTGTGCTCTATGAATAAGTGATTAGTCATGCCACCAATAGGTAGGAGGGCCAACGGGTCAACAATAATATTTCAACACGTGTTTAAAAGTAAGCATAAACCAAAATAAGGAAAAACTATTTCAAAACCAATGATACATAGATAAATCAGACACAATTTAGTGGTAATGTTATAGACATGTGACATAAAGTCTGCATCATCTCCTCTCCGTTACAGGTGAAAACAAGAAATACCACCAGTAAGTCACAAATGCCCCAAAGTTACCTTTGAGGTAAGTATCTGATTCTTGCAACGTGACTCAACTTCCTATTATGATACATTTGTGTGAAGCTTCACAGAATTCCCTCCAATACTGTCACAGGTATCGCTCATCCTCCATGTACATCGAGATAAAATATGGAAAATGGGCCTAGAACCTTCTCACCCTGAACTGCAGAGTTGCTGCAAATTCTATTGTAGACACTCCCATTTATGCTGGAGCCAGGTTATAGTTTTTCTGCCATTGCTCTAGTGATATGAGCGAGATGGCACCTGAAACAATGCAGGGGTCATGATGAATACCTTTAATGAGTATGAATTTGGGGGGTTCTACCCCTCTGCCTGCCCCTCCAAACGGGATCTGCAGTGGCCCTATTCTTTGCCCCGTAACCAAACGGGGCCCCCGGAACCACAAGGGGCTGTTTTAGTGGACTAATGAACAATGAATGCACTGTCGAACAAAAGAATAAACAAAAGAACTGAGAGATTACTATATGCCCCATCCCTTTGGGGACATCACAAGCATGTAGTCCAACTTTAACAGAAGGGAAGCAGACAAATGTGATTCCAAGCTGTATAGGCCCTCCAGACTCAGCAGTGCCATGATGATGCCAAACAAACCCCTGTAACCTTACAATAATAAACCACAAAGACCAATTTCTTACTACCAGCACTCACCTTTACTCCCCCTGTACTGTCATTGTTTGAGCGTGAAAAAATACCAATTGCTGGTAAAGCGGAATTCATGTGTACGTCAGCATCTGAAATGACACATACTGTGTTCACATAATGACAAGATTCAGCTTGGAAATTAAGGTACATGTCTAGTTTTAGAGATCAAGCCTAAGGTTGTTTTCAGGCAAAGACAGACAAATGTATTTAAAAAAAAATGGGTACTTTAATTTCAGGTCTCAAATTTAGCACTTTAATCAACTGGCATTTTTTTCGCAATTTTATAAAAAGTTATCTGACAAATTCTAGCTTATTTTAGAGAACAATAACCAATAACCCTTTTTGTTATCAATCTGACTAGTCGTTGATTGCATATAAACTATATCATGCCTAATGTTAACCACTTGCAAAACATTGCCAGTGCTTCAAAAGTTTACTGGCATTTTGAGAGATTGACTGTTTAAAATGCAGTAAAACAGCTTAAAATTTGAGCCCTGTATGAGCATTTATGAATGTACTGTATGGGCTATTTCTATCAATGAAAAACTTTTAAAGAGAAAGTACTTCTGAATACCAAATAGAAGTATACTGCACTTACTGAGTTAGTGTACCAATGGGACAAGTTTATTATTTCACTCAAGTAAAGTTAAGGGTTGGGATTTTGGGGCCAAAATAAACAAAATTGCATAACTTTTTATTTGTGTGGTAACTAAGAATAATGAATTCAAGACTTTATTGTTTTATGAAAGGCATATACAATTATAATGTTTATAAGAAAGCAACTTGCCTCCAAAATGCATATTTCCTAGACGTTGCTATGTGTCTAAATGGGAGAAACTGTCCAATAAAACTGCATTTTTGACATCAAATTTTTCAATTGTATAAAAACAATACTTTTTGGGAAAATCTTACTTTTTGATATACATAAATATGGCTGTAAAATTGCCTTTGTAAACTTCATAACATGTCTGTTCGAATACATATTGTATCCAAGTGTATAATACAATCTGGAGGCAAACTGCTTTAAATGAATAATACTTCTAATTGTAACTATCTACAGCAGAAAGCACTATTTATTCATATTTACATACAGTTAAAGCAGTTATCTGCAGGATTTGGTCCCGAGTATCATTATGGCATATCCTTAACACCGTTCACCTGAACTTCTAATTCACTTAATCTTAACACTTTTTTTTTCTATGAATACCAGTATAAATATGGCTTTGTAAAACCCACCAATAAGCAATTTTTACATTACGTGGTCCAAGCATTAACTTTCATACCCCATCCAACCCCTTCTCCTAGAAACGAAAACGGGGTTGACTGGGGTATGAAATAAAACCTTAATTTTGGCTTAAAAACAACTCTGCATATAGTAAAATTAAAACATTTAATTGGTACTTTTAAACAGGTTATCACGTAGTTTCAGTATTATTTTTTTTAAACATGTTTTTTTGTCGAAATATTCGTTCTAAAACCCGGCTAATAGAGGCTTTCCCATCGCTTAATGGAATTAAGGCTAAGACTACGTAATGAATTCAATGTGGAAATTATTGTAAATGTGTGCAGTTATCTATGGACGTCAATTAGGGGTAGGTATTTTTGTTAAAGTAAGAAAAACACTCTGAGGTTATCGTTGTGGTTAAACTAGTGGTGGGATTTGTCTTTGAGGATAATAACTAGTCACAGAAAATGGTTGTTTGGGAATTTAAGAATTAAAACAAACTGGGTACAAACCTCTCACATCCTTGCCTAACATCGCCCATAATGGCTGTGACCCTGGGAAATATAAGTGATCGACAAGCATATAACATCAGATTCCATGGGTAAACAAAACCAGAATGAGAGCTCATAAAACAACAGTTTTGCCTACAGGGTAAAAGACAATAATTAATTCCACAATACATTATCTGTAAAGAAATATACAGAAATGCACTTTACTGCCCGATTAAGGGGTGACCTAACAACACTGCTTTATTCTGTATTGACTAAAACAATGTGGAATTTCTCAATTTTTATTGTACATTGTGATCTGATGCCATAAAACATCATGAAAAAAGAAAATTGTGATGTTCACTCTATTCTACCTAATAGATAGAACTATAAACCATAGACAAAATGTGGACAATCTACATGATAAAAAGATTCTAAGTCAGTGCCTTTTTGAATCTATCAACTTTATTATCTCAGCATGAAAACGCTGAATAGCCAAGTTGTGCCATTCTTTGTTTTCTAAGCCTCGCTTTATAAAAGGAACCAGTTGGCATTATCTATAGATATTTCTATTGGCTGATTAAGGACTCCAGAAAGACATGTTGGTCCTCCAAGAGGTGTTTTTGCAGCCTATATTTTTTTTACCTTCTACTACTATTATAAACTGTTTATAAATGGTCAAGTAAACTAAAGACACACTCATAACATACCCATAGTTGAATATGCTTGTATCATTTTTAGTTGGTAACAACTAAACACTAAATTCAAAAAGTAACATAAAGACATTTCACCAGGCTCAGGGCTATTTCCAGGTATTTTGGGAAAAAGGACCCTTGTAAATTTGGGAAATTTATATCATAAAAACAACCAAATTGGGAATTTATTTTCATTGATAAAATGGCTAATTGAGAATTGTTTACGTCAACATTTTGTAAGTCAGGGCGAAGGAAAAGCCTAAAAGGTATAATCAGGAACACTATTACATTAATAACATACCACTGATATTGATTAATATGTAACATAAGAGATGTATCAGACAGTATACATGTAAAAAAAAATAATAAAAAATTTGTTTGTTTTTTTGAGATTGGGATTTTTTTTTTCAACAATTGGAAAAACAATTCACTATTTTGCATTGGAATAGGAAAAGCCCTGAGGCTGGTAAATAACTGTGCTCTCAATCTATCCTTCCCTTCAAGAAGGTTAAAGCTGGTAAAAGCTGATTTTACACCTCTGAGTCACTAAAAGTGTATTCAAGGATTGATTATTATGAAACTCGAGACCAAATGAGATTTAAATAAAATAGTAACAACATAAAAATAAGCTAAACTACAACTATCACTGAAGGTAATGAATATGCTTTTTTGATATACATGTAGTTGATGAGAATGGGTAAAATCAAGAATAATAAATGTCTAAAATAATTGTTAATGTGAAAAATGTTCTACACAAAACAATGGTCCATAATTTTTTTTACAGAATCGAAAAAACTTGATGCAGGGACACATCAAATCATCACATGTAAACTGTATGTCAAGGGTAATAACAATCAATGAAAAGCAAGTTGAGGTGAAAGCCAAATGAAGTTCATTTATAGCGGAAAAAGTCAAACAAAGGGCAATAATTCTATAATAAATTCGGCATTAACAATGTATGATGCAGAGGGACAAAGGTCATAAGTGTTATGTGTGTATAAAGTTGGGAAGAATTAATTCGAAACTGTTTGAGAAATGAAACTAATAACATTGTGTTACAGGACATCATACAATATAAGAGTGGAAAATTCTAATTCAAACAAAGGGCCATAATTATGAAATAAATTAGGCAATCAACAATGTGTGATGTAAATAGAGGATCTTACATGAGTACTCATTCATTATTGAATTTATGAAACAAGTTGGCAAAATGATATAAATATTATAATGCGAGGCTCTTGCCGAGCATTATATCATTTTTACTAACAAGTTTAATAAATTCAATAATGAATGAGAACGAATGTTAGTAGATTCTATTTATCACATAACTCACATATTGACTTTTATTGCATTTTGCCTGTCGCTTTAACAAGTCAGAAAACGTACATTAACGTGACGTGCATGACGTCATTAACGTTATATTATACCACTAGTGGAATATCGAAAATATTGAATGGTGTTATTACACACCCACACCGCATGTCATGTGATAAAGGAACATATAAGGTCATCAGTGGTAATATGTGTACACGAAGTTTGGGAACAATCTATTTGAAAATGTTTGAGAAAAATGTGTTACAGGACATTATACAATATTACTAAATTAAGCCAAACAAAGAGCCATTACAATTCTGTAATAAATTAATGCAAGTAATATACGAGAAGCGTTCATTATATAATGCAACTAGCCGTCGTACTCAGGTTCTGTAAGGTTTACACACGAAATTTGAAAATGATCTTACAGAATGAACCTTTAGTGACACAGTCTGAACATTTTATTAAAATCAGTGAAGATATAAATCTGTTAGGGACATATTCATGTACACTGCCTTAAAAAGCGGCAGAAAGTTTAATGAATTTGCATAGGTTGTGATGTTGGAGTCATAAAAAAATGCATTTTGCAGCAAAGTAATTTATTCAAACTTTTGTTGTAACTAGTAATATGTGTAAATATTACGTAAACGATGTTTTCAATACAAAACATTGATATAGTCCAAGGCAAGAAATGCCGTTTTCTTGGAAATATAAAAGACCTGAAAATATCAAATTCCAATAAAAATAAGAGACAAATCAGTTTGAAGATATGACGGAAAATGGTTTTAAATATATGGGTAACGAATTGAAGGGATACTCTAAAGATTTAATATAAAATCAACAATTTTAGTTACACCGTTCTAAAAATATTAAAGCCTGAAGTTGCTCTTCGCCTTTTTAGCATAAAATTTAAGCTAAATTTTGCCGCACTGACAACATTTAAGGAACAATAAACCCAAAAATAAACGCATTACAAATAAAAGCTACTAACATTTTCATATGGAAGATATAAAGGTTTGTGGTTTAGGCAAAAAAAAGTCCATATTGGCCGTCAAAATCAGGTTTTAAGTCAAAATCGTTTTTTGCGTTTTTGGCGTGTTCAGTATCATTTACCTGTCTTCAAAAAATGCTCTCAAAACACATTTTTTATTGGATGGAAGTATCTGAAACTTGATAAATTAATGGGGGAAAGTTCATTTTAACATAATGCGTATCAATAACTACAATGAACCATAATTAAATTTTAGGACCATAGTTGCATTATATAATGAACGCCCCTCGTAAATGTGTTACGGGACGGGACAAAATATGTTACTGGATGCGACGTTACGGACATCATGATTCCTATATAGCCCCTACTTCACTTTGTGAAAGCGACGGTATAATTATAGCATGTTAGTTGTATGTATATACTACATGTACATATGATATATATATATATCTCAGAGCATGAGACACAGATTTTACAATTTAGCAATCTTCCTTTTCTAATGTGGAACATGGTGAACTTTTATGGGAATATATTCTTCAACAAAAGATATTTAGAATGTATGCAGTGATAAAAAGTGCAAAAATATGCAAGCAATTTTTTCTGCACATGACAAAGTCGACCTCATATTCTCCAGAATGTCAAAGCATGGAGGCATGAGGTATATGGCATATGTCACAGCATGAAGGTATATAGCACATGTCACAGCATGAATCTATATATAGCATGTTACAGCATGAATCTATATATAGCATGTTACAGCATGAATCTATATATAGCACATGTCACAGCATGAATCTATATACAGCACATGTCACAGCATGAAGGTATATAGCACATGGCATACAATAAAATCATGAAGGTATATATTACATGTCACAGCATGAAGGTATATAGATGTCACAGCAAGAATGTATATAGCACGTCACATCATGAAAGCATGAAGGTATATGGCAGGTGTCACAGCATGTAGGCATGAATGTATATATCACATATCATAGCATGTATGCAAGAACATATATGGCAGGTGTCACAGAATGGAGGCACAAAGGTATATGGCAGGTGTCACAGCATGTAGGCATGAAGGTATATATCATATATCACAGCATGTATGCATGAAGGTATATGGCAGGTGTCACAGCATCGAGGCATGAAGGTATATATGGCAGGTTTCACAGCATGTAGGTAGGAAGGTATATGGCAGGTGTCACAGCATGTAGGTAGGAAGGTATATATCATATATCACAGCATGTATGCATGAAGGTATATGGCAGGTGTCACAGCATGGAGGCATGAAGGTATATGGCAGGTGTCACAGCATGGAGGCATGAATACAAATGGCAGGTTTCACAGCATGTAGGTAGGAAGATATATGACCGGTGTCACAGCATGTAGGCATTTAGGTATATGGCAGGTGTCACAGCATGGAGGCATGAAGGTATATGGCAGGTTTCACAGCATGTAGGCATGAAGGTATATGGCAGGTGTCACAGCATGTAGGCATGAAGGTATATAGCACATGTCACAGCATTAATGTATATAGCACGTGTAACATCTTGAATGTACATAGCAGGTGTCACAGCATGTAGGCATGAATGTATATAGCACATGTCACAGCATTAATGTATATAGCACGTGTAACATCTTGAATGTATATAGCATGACACAGCATGAATGTATATAGCACATGTCACAGCATGAAGGTATATAGCACGTGTAACATCTTGAATGTATATAGCATGACACAGTATGAATGTATATAGCACATGTCACAGCACGAATGTATATAGCACGTGTAACATCTTGAATGTATATAGCATGTCACAGCATGAAGGTATATAGCAGGTGTCACAGCATGTAGGTATATATTGTCACTGCATGTAGGTTTAGAGCACACGTCACAGCATAGATGTATATAGCATGACAAAGCATGAATGTATATACATGTCACTGCATGAATATATATAGCACATGACACAGCATTTGGGTATATAGCACATATCACAGTAAGAATGCATATAGCACATTTCACAGCATGAAGGTATATGTCATGTGTCACAACATTGTATGTGGTTTAATTTGATCATTTGGTTTATTCTTTATGGATAGCCTAATTGCAATATTTCCTACCTTCAGACAGTATCGAGGCCAGGTCGGAGTCTTTATTTTGCTCCAACCATTCGGACATATCCTTCAACTTGGGCATATGATCTTTGAACCAACCCTGCCAAAAGAAAATATAGATTTAATAACTGTTTAACCGTTTGTCAAATGCTAATTTATATTTGTTTGGATCTACTCTCGGAGACAGGGAGAGGATAGAGCAGGGAATGGATAGAGGAAACCAGGATCTAACATCTTTATTCCAGTAGGTAAGAACTGAGCCAGGTAGTGACTGTTTGTAATAATGCGTTAAGAATTGAGCTGAACATAAATGTTGAATATAGTTGTTGAATAAAGAAGTCCATTAAGCAGGTCAAGGTCCACGAAGTAGACCAAGGTCATCCTAAGACATACAATTGTTAATTCTCAATGATGTTTTTATGCAAAGTGGTTGAAGACTGTCAAATGACGGAACCAGAATTTACCTCGACAATTTGGTCTAGTCATGCATTTAGAGGTGTAACAACACATTGAACTATCAATGTATTGCGATTGTGATCGTCATGATAGCGATGTATAAATAGCAAAGTGAACTATCGATTACTATTGCCGGTAGTATGCAGAACTATCGATAGTTTCAATAGTAAGTTAATATTTATATTTCAACAAATAATCGGATCCAGTAATTCATTTCAGAGTTGTTACGTTGCTAAGTCGTGTTTTCCTCTCCCAAAATAGCACACTTGGAAAACTAAGCAGGTGCGCACATGAATTCATTTATTGCTTAGAGGTGGATCGACAGTATTGATAATTTAATCTGGGGATTCCTGAACACGTGGCGACTACTAAAAGACGAGACGATTGATGCGCGATTGTTGAATGAACACAAAGTAAAAATCTAAAACTTGTACTTTCAAATGGTTTATTGCACCGCTGAAATATTGAGTTAACTTAAATATTAAAGCAACTTAGGTGAGTCTATTTGTTTTATTTGGACATTATCAACTATTTACTGGACCGTTTTTCATCTGTCCCATGTAATTTTGAATCCTGTCTTTTAGAAGTTACAGATACGTCACATAGCAACAAGAAATATGACCGCTAGCGAGTTCTAAATTGTAAAAAATAAGAATGCAAAGGCCCCTGTTTGGGAAAATTTAGTTAAGTTAGCTGTGTTATACAGCTGTAACAATGTTATTATAGTTCATGTTATTATAGCTTATGCTATTCAAATAATTAATAAAATGTGTTTCTCATGTGTAAGCTTTAATAATTTCGTACATATTTCATTATAAATATCAATACTATTGCAATAGTATTGCAAAAGTATATCACAAATAGTAATAGTATTGCAATTGTACTTTCAACAATAGCAATACTATTGCAATAGTCGGTTGTCCCTTCAATAGTCAGCTCTACATGCATTAGTTTGATAAAGAAATGAAACCATTACAGGGAATGTTAAGTTTTTGTTGAAGAAAATGAATTACTTTTGAACACAGATCATGTCTGTGACCATTCATACTGGTGTAGTCAGATGACTATTGACATGACGGAAGAATGGAGTCAGGGACCTTGGTACTTTGGAAGTGGGTGGGTGGGTGGGGTGGAGTGGGGGATCAATTAAATAGTTATGTGACTCAACCGTTTTGAAGCTTGTGTAATTCTTTTTCAAACAGATATTCAAATACCAGGTCATGCTCAATGAACAAAGTAAAGATCCAGGGCATGAAAATTCCACTCGTCCGCTCGCCATGATATATTGTAAGTGCTTGTTGATGCAGGAAGCCATGATATATTGTAAGTGCTCGTTGATGCAGGAAGCCATGATATATTGTAAGTGCTCATTGATGCAGGAAGCCATGATATATTGTAAGTGCTTGTTGATGTAGGAAGCCATGATATATAGTAAGTGCCTGTTGATGCAGGAAGCCATGATATATTGTAAGTGTTCGTTGATGCAGGAAGCCATGATATATTGTAAATGTTCGTTGATGTAGGAAGCCATGATATATTGTAAGTGCTCGTTGATGCAGGACGAGTAGAACTTCATTATCAATTTAACTATTCAAATTTTATGTAGGTCGAGTAACTTAGAAATAAATCTTCCTGCTCTGAGATCTGAATAAAGATCTTTAAGAATCATATATGGCTTAAAGGGACCGGAATAGTAATAAAAAAAGAATAGTTTTTAAATACTATTTCAGTAAGTACCATTTCTGGGAGGTGTATTCTACCGACTAGCGCCTTTGCATGCCTGAATGGTTCTGCAAACCTCTGCAGTGTTTCACTCTCTGGTATGTAATCCTTCATCCATTCTAAATCAGGAATATACTGCTTCCATGAATCTATTGTCTGAAAGGAAATATACATGCAGTCAAATATAGTTCACTAATGTCATTGTAAATGTTACATATATATTAAGAAAACACACAATTTATTATTGTGCCGTTATTATATGATTATTCGTTTTCCGAACCCTGTTATGAATGATAAAACAAAATTATAAATGTTATGTTTTTGTAGGAAACACAATCTTCTTATTTTTATTTTACCTCCTCCCAGATTTTAATTGAACATCTTGTTCTCTTTTCCTTCCTATCAAAATAAAAAAAGCTTTTCCAAAAACTTATATAATTATATTTATCACATAACTTAAGGTGTTGGGAGTGGAGTAACATCATTCTATATTTTTGATATACCACTAGTTATATAAGATTAGTATGCAAAAAAGCCTAGTATGCACCGTCAAAAAAAATCAAAATCGATAATGACTATGATCCAATTCCCACGGTTTATGTCGGTTTCGCTTGTTAAAGCAACAGGCAAACTGCAAAAAGGTCAATATGCGAGTTATGTGATAAATAGAATCTAACATTCGTTCTCATTCATTATTCTATTTATTAAATGAGTTAGCAAAAATGATATAATGCTCAGCAAGAGCCTCGCATTATATCATTTTGCCAACTTGTTTAATAAATTCAATAATGAATGAGTACTCATGTAAGATCCTCTATTAACGCGAACACCACCCCCCACCACTTCTCTGCCTTGATGGCTCATAATAATGAATAATAAACACAAAGGCCTAAGCCCTTGTATGTGAATCACGTACATCCATGTATGTTTCAATCATTTTTACAAATATGAAGTTTCAACCAATTAGTTGAATTCTCAGCGGGGTGGGGCGATCATCCTTTCTATATCTTACAATTATACCATGACGGTTGGATCACGTATCACATGATAATGGTGGCATTTATTATCACATACATGTATGTTAGTATCAGAGTCTCAGAACATTTGTTACGCAAATTATCATACTCGAAAATTCTAAATATTTAACAATGACTTTAATTCATAGCACAATAAACACTGTCCCTACACTTGTCCCTAAACGTGTTCAAGAGTTCATCAACACTTGCATAAATGTTTCACAGTTTATAATCTATTAGAGAATTACAATATAACTATTTAATATGTTTTACAGTATGTAAAGGTTTAACACCCAAAACAGAATCAGAAAAAAGTAATCAGATTGATGGACAACTTTGTATAATAAGTATGTTAACATAATACATTTACCCTATTTGCAGCCACTCCACCACCTATTGCACCTGTCAAAAGTAAATATCTGATCCGCAAAAACTTTGCCAAGCTTCCAGCGAGACGAGCGCCTGTCGAGATACCGCTCACCCTACTTGTCTGTAGCACTAACTGTGGGACAAGAAGAGACTTACAGAGTGGCCGTGGAATTTGTGGCACTTGGGTTAATAAAGTGTGAATAAATCTTTTTCTCTGGTTTAACTGATTTAGCACTATTAAGTCACTTCTTGATGCCCTTATCAGGAGGTGAGAGGTCCGTGTAGCAGTCCAATATGGAAGAACTGTGCCACAATTCCTTCTTTTCTGATGAACATTTCTGGTTGATGGTCGATGAACAGATTTCTCTGCTACTCGTTTGGCACAGACTTCACAGTACGCCCTAGAAACAGAATAATTTAATTTTAATATTACCTACACTACAATAGAACTAGTTGTTTGAATTAACAGTTCTGATTTAATTTTTTGTGAGCATGAGACAACCACTAAAGTGACGACTCATATGAATAAATTCAATTAATATTCTAGTAATGGGCAATTGGTTGAATTTTACAATCTATCATCTGTTACAATCAGTTGGATGTAATCAATCAATCATCGGTTGTAATCGATAAGTCAATATGAATTATATGAAACGTTATGATCATGGCATTACACTGTTTACATTTGTTTCCTCCTTCGTCATCAGTGGGACCTGGGGGAAGGGGCATCAAATACACTAATAATTCAATAACAGTGTAATTTTTCCATACTTTTGCACATTAATTGGTATAATAGTTGTCTATGAAAGAGATACACAGCATGTCAAATGATTTATTATTTAAAACACGGACGTCTTCCCTGGGTTTGGGGCCTCTGATGGGGTTGGTGGTGGGGGGAAGGGTAACATGTGGTCAATTATTTGTTTAATTATGTCTCAAACGAACATTTTGAAGAAGGGATTACAATGTATAATAATGTGTTTTTCTGCTCTGTGTGTGTGTGTGTGTGTTGTGGTGATTAGTGCTGGGTATTGCATCCAAAAAACGTTATATATCATAATATATTGTCTTGTACAATTGCGTTGATAATTTCAATAGACTTTTCCGATTTCCTGGTGTACTTTGAAGCAGCTGACATAACGTGATGCAATGTTGGTTGTGCTTGTGAATGAGAAACATTACACATGGCAGTTCCGATGTTGACAATGTCTACTTTCTGTTTTGAATTTGTATTCAACATCGAGTAATGTCTTTGCAAGTGGGTTACCAAATGTGTTATGCTGCCGGAGCATTTACAAAAATGCAACATTGCCTAGATCTATTATTGTAGCGCCCTTTTTAAGCCCAAAGTAATCCCAACCACACGATTTTGCTCATTTCTCAATTAAATCGGCCATGCTCGTCTGAGTGCATGGTACCCTGGTCCAGCACTACATATGCACACATTATGATAAGCGAACACTAGACATTATTGGAAGTGCATCTATTTTTAACTATGATGGTGCCCACTTCCCAATGTGTATTTACGATTGTATTACAAAAAGGGAACCATACAATTGAATTAAATTGGATTTTATAGTCGCACCAACAGCTAAGGTCATATGGCGACTTTCCAGCTTCCACTGGTGGAGGAAGACCCAAGGTATACCATTTTTCCAAATTTGAAAAAAATAATTCTCAATTTCAAGAAAACAATTCCCAATATCGATATCGGCAATGAACCAAAAAAAAAGATCCTCTTCCGATATTTTTTACAAACCAGATCATGAGATGTTAACAGTCTATCATAACAAAGACTATTTAACTGCGCATGTGTATGCCTATAGGGATCTGCGTATTGACAATTGCCTCGATATTCAAAACGAGGCCGGGTTTTAATTTTAGCAAATGTTTTGATAACCACGAATAGAAAATGTAAGTTATTCACAAAATGCAACTAAACCCCTTGAAAAAAGTAGAAACTCGACAAGAGAAAAACGAAAAATCAAAAGAATATGACCGAGAAAAACGTACACGCACCTTTCAGGAATCGTAGAACGGGCAAGATTGGCTCCAATTTCGCGACAGAAAAATGTTTTGTTCATGCTGCGTCTAGGTAGCCACCGACAAAAAAGACAAGAAATCGTCGTTTGTTCAGGGAAGTAATCATTTTAAATTGGAATCGGTTGTTTTACATGAGAAACGGGAACAACACAAGAGAGCAACTTCCCTTAATTCTGCGAAGCAAGCAGGTCCAAGTAAAAGTATTGCTTCAAAAAATTTCAGACAATGAACAAACATGTTGACGCATCCTCGTCATCAGCTCTAGGACAGAACTCGACCCAGAATTGTTTTAAATAAACTTTAAATTGTTATAATTGTTATTTTATGAAATAATTTATGTTGATATTTTTGTTGAATATTATGGGCAAAGCCCGACTATAGGTTACACGTATGTACATGTATGCATGGGAATGAATATGTTAAATACTCACTAACGCTACTAATTTTCAATTTCGTAGTGCGTCAAACTTGAATTTTGTCTCCAAGATGGCGCGACGCCATTTTGAAACTTCCGGTCTCATTTTTGACCAGCTTCCTGTCTCACGGTGAAGTCACGCAGACGTGATTAACAGTTGAAAGCCAAAAGTAACTTACCGGCGTTCCACTGTTACTGTTAACAGAAATAATGAATTTTGAAGAATGCTTACATTTTTATGAAGGATTGCGTGTACCCAGGAGTTTTCTATATGTTTTTGAGTATTTCTAGGACACTGAAGCGCTTCAATTTTGAAGCGTCTGTGATCGGTGTAGATCGTACGTTTCGCACGTTGTAATCGGTATAGATCGTAAGTTTCACACGTCGTAACGAAAGTTTCCACGGCGCGTTAGCGTTCTCTACGACGTGCGACTATTACATGTCACGGGCATTTTAAGGAATATTTTTTACGGTAAATACGAATTAAGTGACCTTGCTGTGCAATGTTTTCGTTTAATAAACAAACAAATTAACGCAGCACTGTTGCATATTTCTTGTAAGCGTTTCTAAAATTCACATTCGCAAAAAAACAGGACCGAGAAAGAACAAATGTACTTATAAAGGGAGACTTATCTCTTGATAACCTACTGTGCAAAGCATTGTGGGAGGCCAGGGAACCAGGCTAATCTCTTGACTGTTTAAAAAGGACAGGTTCAAAACACGGCGAGATTTCCAGGTTCTCTATCGAATTTTAAATGGGTTCCAAGTAGGTGAGGTTTACTGCAATAAAATACATTTTTTGAGACAGAATGGGTCGAATTTCGACCCCTTATAACAAAATATGATACCAGCAATTGTGTTTAAGAAGAGTTTATTTTAGTTAGAAGAGTTTATTTTAGTATATGATAGAACAAAATATGTGTTTCCAGTAAAGAGATCCTACACAAAATAAGAAAAGGGTACACAAATACACATATGTTTACATTAATAGCAAGTTAAAAATGTAACAATAATGTTTTAATATGAAACAGGCACTGACTAAATAACGGACAAAGTACTTTGATACAATGAATGATTAATCGTGTATGGAATGGATGGGGACTGAAGTAAGAATTTGATAATAACAGGTAACAAAGATAAATTAAATATTCTCAATAACACTAAACAGATAACAAAAAAGAAATTTCACTAATAACAGTTTAAAGGGACACATGGCAATCTTGAGTTTTATTCAAACATTAAAATTTGCTCCTCCATTTACTTATCCTGCGTCATTTTGACTTTAAAACTGCTTGCATATAATTAAATAAAAAACTGAGATTTCAACTTTCTTCACTATTTGACCAAATTTTTAAATATATTACTGGTGCAATATTATAAAAAGTTAGTAATATGCAAAAATAATTTTCTTTGAACTATTTTAACAATTAATATTAATGACTGAACAAATGCAAGTTAAGAGGAAAACTAACGGGATGCCGTGAGTTTTTAAAAAAATCAAGATTGCCGTGTGTCCCTTTAAGAGATGAAAAAAAACTTGCCCCTCCCCCTCCTCATCACCACCAGAGCCTTTTACTAGGTCCAGGGCTTTCTTCAAGGAAACTGGGAAAGGCCTAGGCTGAATTTGGGGGGAAAAGCGCGAGACTGTCCAAATTGGGAAAAAATAGCCTGATTTTCGTTGTTTTGGGAAATGTTTTTTTAAGGGGAAATTTCATTAAAATGTAGTTTAGGTAAACTATTGATTAGGGTAAACTATTGATTAGGTTTTAGAACCGAGTTATTTTAACATACAAACTATGTAAAGTATGTCACTTAAAATATATATTTTTTTTTTTATTGGGAATTTTTTACCCCAAAATTGGGAAAAAATAGAGGTTTTTGCAATTGGAAAGAGGCCGAATTTCAGCCCCTGTTAAAAAGGTTAAAAAAGCCCTGAGGTCTGGGAAGGGGCATTTTGGCCTAGAATGTGGGAAAAATCCATGACTGGGGAATGACATTTTCAGAGTTAATTAAGTTTAAAAAATGGGGAAAACTGCATGATTTTCAAAGTAATCTGGGTGGGGAAGTGGCCTTATACGGACCGCTGTGAAAAAGGGTTAACGGCCTCGACTACCTATGACTACCTATGAGTCTCATTCATTAAACATAGAAAAAACATCCTATGTATTTTGATGGGTATTAACAGAACCTTGATATTTCAATTTTATGTATACACTTACATTCCGCTGGACATGCTAGAATAAATAATAAACATGTTGCTAGATTCTTTGAGATTATCTACAGTGGTTCAGTCAGAGAAGGCTCGGAATACAAATAAACATGTGTTCACCGTGACCGGACCATCTCCTTTAAAATGCTGCCGACATCTTTTATGAGAATAAAACAAATCTATTTTTCCGAAAACTGTTCAGTTTGTTAGCCCCCAAAAATTGAAATACACTGACTCACACAAAAACTGCACCAAAAATGCTTGCGCATATTTTCTGTGTAAAGAAAAAGATCAAATAAAGTCTGCACTCAAATCTATCCTTATCTTATTGTTCTCGAGTTTAAAGGCTTATTTAATACAAAATAAAACAAAAAGCTGACCTTCCTACCCACTACTTATTGTTGCAGTAAACACGGGTATTATTTTATTAGGCCTTACAAATATATTTATTTACATATTTGTGTAAAGATCTATCTAAATTTCCTGACTTTAAGATCTGATCAAATTTATAGTTAGTTCTAAAATAGAGATGGGTAAAAAGTGTACATGCTATCAAATTACTCTGCCCGTTACATAGGTAGTGCCTATTTCATATTATATTATATTGACTTTTGACCTGGGCTAGTGAATTTTAGTTATTCGGAACAGGCTGACCCAAACAATGTTGTCATCCCTAATGAGGATCACATGAGAGAGTGCTGACACACTCACTGATGAACAGCAAAACCTTATTGTAGACATTTTTAAAATGAAGAATAACAGAGCCTTTAGTTTGTATTTAGTGTATATATTTTATTTATTATTCCATAGTTCTTGTTTACTTAAAATAATTGGTTTGTAATATTTCCCAATTTGGGGGAGTTCACCACTCGATTTTTCCCAATTTTGGGATTTCACGATGTGATTTTCCCCAAAGACCCAATCTGATCAGACCCATTCCCAAAATAGTGAAAAAAATTGCTGAACAGCATGTGGTTACGCTATACGCAGGGGCGGATCCAGGATTTCAGCTTAGGGGGGGCGTAATATTTTGGTCAATTTTCGGGTCCGTCTCTAGCCTCATAAAACGTTTGCGGTAGTGCATTTATAGGGTAAAAAAGTCCGTTTTCAAATAAAAGGATTTAACAATGTGTTAATTAAACCACTTATTAGCCATTATGCGTTGAGCGAGCGAAGCGAGCGAGAGAAAAAATTATACTGAGGGCGTCCATCTAAATTGTTTGATGTTTTATCTACAGTAACATGGACATACACGTATGAATAACAAAAGTCCGTTTTCAAATAAAAGAATTTAACAATGTGTTAATTAAACCACTCATTAGCCATTATGCGTCAAGCGAGCGAGAATTTTTTTTATACTGAGGGCGTGCAACGAAATTGTTTGATATTTTATCTACAATAACATGGACATACATGTATGAATAAAAAAAGTGCGTTTTCAAATAAACGGATTTAACAATGTGTTAATTAAACCACTCATTAGCCATGATGCGTCGAGCGAGCGAAGCGAGCGAAAAAAAAAAAAAATACTGAGGGCTAGTGATACGGAGAAATTGATTTTAGCGTGTACACTATCATCACGCAAAATAATCCGAGCCTTCTCTGACCCTAAAAGCCTTTTTTATTTATTTTTTTGCGGCTTTATACACAGCCAGATAAAATATCAAAAATCGTAAAAAGGGCTGGTAAGGTCAGAGAAGTCTCGGATTACACGCAAAACATTACAAAGTTCTCGTAGGCAAACTCCGAGTAAAACTTATAACCTCCAACTCCTTCATGAGACATGACATGAACTTGATGATGAAGAGGTCGCCCAACATCATGGAGGTCTGTCAGTTTGCGAGATACTTACCCAAACCGACCAGATGCAATCCTCAGCATGCCTTCTTAAGTAGATTTATTAAAGCACTCTTTGCTAGGTCTATTAGTGATTACATTTACGAAAAGTTAATTTCAATGACGAAATCTAAATATTTTTTTCTGCCATTGATTTAGTAACGATCAACACTAAGGAGACCAAATGAGAGGACAGGTTTACTTGTTGGCCCCCTGCTATATTTTATGGTTGAAAAAAAGGACTACCTGGCCCCCAGAATAACCTTTTTGGTATTTATCAAATATAGTAAAACTATCACTGGAAAGCTTAACATATGTACTTTCCAAAACATTAAAGATATTTAAATATGAACACCAAATAAGCGATTTAATGAATGCAACACCTAAGTTACACACACCCATCAGAATCGCAAAATTGCCTTATTTTGATCGCTTAATTTATATATACCTGGCCTTAAAACACCTATTATTTAATACAGCTTTGATCGGTAATAACTTAACATATTTATTTAGCTCAAGATAACTACTTTCTAAAACTTTAAGGATTTTTAAATCGTGTAAAAATTGGCAAAGTTTTAAGTCACTGTATATATACATGTGAAATCGTATTTTTTTGGCCGCGATATTTTGGTTCGGACCACTTGGCCCCAAAATATTTTTATGAAGTACTTTACCACAATATTTTTATATATTCTTAAAGCGTATGTTATGCGCATTATTTATATATGAAAATGACTAAAATCTGTCTGTAAATGACAAAGTTATATACTTTTGAAAATAGCTGTTGAATTTGCCGATTTTATTATGCGTGTTATTAAAGGATAGTCTCAGGACCGAAACAGTAAAATAAAACCAACACATTGTGTTTCATTAATGTATATATATAAAAAAAAATCATTCATTCATTCATTCTCACAGAAAAAATATAAAACAATGTATTTACACGCATATAACTAAAACAATACTAATTATTCAAAACAGAATTATAAGAGACTAGCTATTCATGTATTTTAAATATATCGAATGCAAAAATCAGTAAAAAAAGTGTCCATACAAGGATGCATAATGGACAAACTAATGAAGTTAAATATCACACCTACTATACCACTATCTTCATATATACGTCTAATTGTGTAGGCTTTAACATGCTTTAAACATGTTGTGTATGTAAAATTGATGAATAAAGATATATGTATTTGTAAAATGTGTATATACATACGATTATTTACTTGCAGTTTGAACATTTCCATGTAGGAGAATTCAAATGGTCTACGCAAGATTTATGGAACCATCCAATGGAACATGATGTATTGTCACATTTAACAAGGTCGTAAATTAGGTCCGGTAATCTGCAGTGGCAGTACATTTTAATTTTATTCATTTTTGATTCACAGACTGGCATTTTCCTAATTTTAGGAAACCCTCACTTAAACATTGAATAAGATGTGTCCTCATTGCAGGGATATCGAATCGACATTGGGCATTATCAAAATTAAATTCTTTAAATAATACCTGGGTCATGAATGCAATTGCAAAAACGCCACAGTCTGAGGAATTATGTTGCCGCTGTACATCAAGAACAACAACATTATTAAATGGGGATTCGTTTGCATAAATTTGTGAAAGTTGTAACATAATATCCGAATTTAAAGGTTTATTTGATTTTAAACTATTACAACATCAATTGAACATGAATCGCTTTTCTGAAAGGACATTAACCAATGGTTTCTACCATTCGAAAATGATTTTGGCAACTAGGAGACTTTTTTTTTCATTTTTTTAAAAGTTAAATTCCATTTCTGAAGTTTGTCCACGAAAGTAGTATAGATACTGGTGGTACCAGCGCTTTTTCCCTCCCGACGGACTAACAGTAAGCAGTTGCAAAGCTGTCTTTAGTTACCCAGTAGCAAACGCCAACGGCGATGATATACTAGCTATCAAACACTCACAGCTTTATAAACTTTTTGATTGTCTCTTCTTTGGAAAAAAACTTTACCAGTACCCCCAGTATCTATACTACTCATCAATTTTGTTTATTATTTCCCTCATACAATTCAACTAATAACATTTACAAATCATTAAGCAAAATCAGACGGAACCGGACAGTAGTCTTCATCGTCGCTGTACATATCATATTCAGTCATAGTATATTTTACTTTTCTACATTTTGTTAAGATGAGATTGTTTTTTTACAATAAGTGTGTAATATCTTTAGGTCACTATTTTTAATTTTCCATGGTAAGTTTAGATCACGTGCTTTGGAGATTATCTTTTCAACTAACTCATTATAGTGTGTATAAAACATCAACTCCATGTCAAGTTTATTCATATTTTCAAAATCAACCATTTGAGCATATGTCATTTGATCTTCTTTAAAGTTTTTGATTTTCTTTTCTACTTGTTCCATTATAATATTACGTAAGATAATATTTCTTTAAGCATATATTTAAATATATAATTCTATAGTATAGTATAATTAATTGCAAATATTGTAAAAGAGTTTTAGATAGTATTGATCCTCCTGGAGTGTGTTCAGATTGCATCTTATTTTACATGACTAATAAAAAGGAGCTTTGTAAATATTGTGTCAAAACCAAGCTGTGTGTATAAATTGTTATGATACTTATAAAGTTTTCGATAACGAGCGTATTTGCCTTAATTGTGGAGTTCACAATGGCTACAATCTTATTGCAGGTTACAACTACAACCGAAAGAAAACTATTTACCACAGAAAAATTCATTTGGATAAATACTTGGTAGCATATGATTTGTCTTCTACAAACAGACAAAGATTTGAAGATTTGTTTTACAAAATTGTAAAGATTTTGGATAAAATAGAAGGTAGAAAAAGATCAATCAAATTTGAATACATTTTTCAGAAAATATTTAAAATATTAAAAAGAAAAAAAGAAACAAAAACTATTAAAACAAAATCTACTAGAGAAAAGTATGATAGGATATGGAAAAAAGTTGAAAAAGAATTACGGCTGGATACCATGACCGTTTAACTTAAATTTGTTCATGTACATTTCGAGAGGTTCTGTAAAGTTATTATTCTTTTGAATTTATAATATTTTATTAAAGGCAATTCTCATTACCTCTACATCATTTTCTAGTCCAATTGTTGTTTGGACATATGATAGAAGTTGTTTAAAACTCTTATGATGCGTTTTCAACAAAGTATTTTTTTCTGCTATTCTTGTTTTACTTACTAAAAAAAAAGAGTATGATAATGGACCTTTGGAAACGGCCGAGCACGACACATACGAAATATTGCAGTCTCGGTTTGATTGAGACTGTTCATGAGCGGTATAGAAATATGCTAGCTACCGCTCACGCCCTCTAGCCCCGGGTTGAGCAGAACTCAATATTCATAAAATCAATAGTACACACTTTTAACCATCCCGAAGATGGCATGCATACGGCGGTGGACATGGAGTTGTATGCTTCCCCATGTCGTACGGCGTATGGTCCCAGTATCTAATAAAATTAAATGCACCGAAAAGCGAAATAAACGTAACGGAATTTAGATGGGAGCAGCGGTTATGAAGCCTGCATATCTAAATTAAAAAGCAGACAACATATCCTATAAGTGGTTAAACAATACCCAGAACCTTTTATCGGCCGGAGTAGTGGAACCACCGAATAAAAAATTAAGTAAGAAAACAAAAGAAATTGAAACTGTACCACCGATAACTAAATATAAGTATCGGGCTCAGCGATCTCCAAAGAACGAATGAATAACAGTACTGATTGCAAGCGCGGGGAGACGTTTTACTGTAGCCACACTGCACAAGCAACGCCACTGTGCTATAAAAAAAGAATATGATAATGGACCTTTGGAAACGGCCGAGCACGACACATACGAAATAGCAACACATAAAACAGCAACTACTGGAGGAACTGCTCCAACTACAGCCACGAAAACAGGAATTGCTGGAACTAATGCTAGAACAGCACCATAACCAATTATTCCACTGGTAATCTGTAATGTTGTGTTTATAATACCGCACAATTTATAACTGCGTCTGTATGCAGCTACATGTCGCGTCAAGTGATCAATTAATTCTTCTTTGGTTTTCATGTATACTTATAGTTTGATAATAATTTAATCAAGATATTTAGAAAATTGTTGCTCATGTTCTTTGGGTGATATTTTACCTATTTTTAATAATTCATCGATTATGCTAATACCTTTATTTATTAGCTGTGGACTATTATTTCCTGATTCGATACTCCCGCATACTAACTCCAGATCATTAACCAAATCATCAGGACTCTTGTAATATGCAACATCAATACAACCTCCTAAAATCATTTTGAACTTTAAGAACCTTTATGAATTGGTAAACCAGATAATTATGTTAGTTTCTTAAAAGCATTTTGAATAAGTGTTTTTTATTATTGTAACGCTTTGTTATCAAGTCTATAAAATCACCGTCTACTTTTAGATCTAGCACAACTGCTTCTCCTTGTTTAGCAATTAGTTTGTGATGACCAACAAGCTTAGGTAAATCAATTTGTAACACTCCATAGTGACCATCTTTGTTGACTTTGTAGGAATCTTTTTTTTGTTGTATTCCTTTCCTTGAAAAGACATCACTATGCGCAAGCATTGCATCAATTCTTTCTCTATAATATTTTAAAGTTCTGACTCGTTTTTTAGGCCTCCCCTGATTCGTTTATAGTTTTCTTTCGTGACTGTATTCTTTTCTTTTTTAATTTGGTTAGTAAGAGCAGCCATATCGCGACCATTTTGTCAGATAATCTCACTAACATCCTCGAGTATGCTTCCAAGTTCTGAGTTATCTCCAGCTACACTCGACGGTAAGGGTAATTTATATCTATCTGTCACTTCTTTATTGATTCCAGCATCTAGACCACCAGTAGTTGGTTTACAAGTTTCTTTGGCAAATAACTGAGGTATTCCCCGGTATGCCTTTTGTTCTTGTCTTTCCTCGCCTATTGCTGCTGGAAGAGCGTCTAATTGCTGACTTATTTTCGGAAGAGAAGCTAACTGCTCGGTTAGCTGTTCTGACTTACTTTTTATTTCGCTAGTTACAGGTTTAAATATTTCTTTGTACAAATCACGACTAGCTCCCATTTCTATCTTTTTTCGGATAACTTTATTCTCGTATTCTTTAACAAGCTAACTCGCTTTTCGCTTTTTGTCTGCTAATTCTTTCAATTTTAACAAAGACATGTGTAATATAAGGTTAGATTAAAATAAGATAAATTAAGATAAGTTAAGATAAGTTAAGATAAGTTAAGATAAGTTTAGGATCGGTTTAATTTCGCGCCTCAGCTGCCTTTCGCACTCTTTTTTTTATAGATTTTAGTCCATTCCTCCGGAGTTACGGGTTCCATCTGCCTTGGAGTTTTTGTTTTCTTCTTGGCTGGAGGCTTAGTCACTTTTTTAGCCAGAGGTTTAGTTGCTTTTTTTTTCTTATAAGTTTGAGATTTGCTTTTGAAGCTTCTAATTGTATTTTAGCCAATTTGTTTTCCATGCGTGTTATTGCAGCAGGAGATTCAGATTGTTGTAACATTTTATTTAATTGTTTCTTTTCTGCTTCTAATCCTATTAGATAATTAATATTTGGTTGTTCTTCTGTTTTTGATAAACTCTCTGGATTTTTTAATATTCGTCTCCTAGTAGGATCTAAATCTTTTTCTTTTATAGGTCCCGGAATATTTGTTTTAATTTGTTTTAATCCATAATATCTAACTTGATTAGTTTTGAAACATTCTTCTTCTGTTCCAAGTTGTTTACCACGAGGGATTTGCTTTATTCCACAATACACTTTTGACATATATAATAATAGTTAGATAATATTAATATTATCCCAGTATTATTATAATGGAAATTCCCAACTATGAAACGAAGAAAGAAAACGGTAATTTTAAACAGATATGGTACTTCATGCCAGACTGTTGTTTTAGAATGCTTATATGTGGTAATTCAGGTTTTGGCAAGACAAACTCATAGTTCACATGCTATTAAAACCTTTAGTTTACTATGACAATATTTATTCGTTTGCTAAAAACTTGGAGCAGTCCAAGTATCAGGTCTTATCACAAAAACTTGAAAAGATAGCAAAAAAAATAAAATCCCAGTTGAAGACATATTAGAATGTTCAAATGATGAAGTTATCCCTGTGAGTGATTTAGATTCAGATAATCAGAAGATAGTCATTTTTGATGATGATGTTTGTGAACGCAATCAAAATGATATTATTAATTATTTCATCCAAGGAAGACACAAAAATTGTTGTGTAATTTATTTATCTCAATCGTATTACAAAACTCCCAAAGACATTCGGTTGCTCTCATTACATCTTCTTTGCATCTCCAAGTAAATATGAAATAAACATGCTTTCTAGAGAACAAGACGTAAGTAAAGATCATTACAAAAAAGCAACTGACAAACAGAATGATTTTCTGTATCTGGATCGCCCGAGGAAGTCAGCAAAGCATAACTTCATCGGCGATTTATCAGTCTGAGGAAGTTGGTAAAGCGTAACTTCATCGGTAAAATTTAATCTAATCATATTATATATAATGTGGCTTTTTAACGATCTTGGCGAGGAAGTTACTACTGGCAGTGTTACTATTACAAATGTTGGTATTGTGCTGTCTGAGTATGTAAAACAAAAACACCTGGTTAATTATCTTCACAGGGTAAAAACCAGGAAAATGTTTTAAGAAGTAATCTTAACACTGATAATAATAAAATTACCAATGTTGGTAATCCAGAAAAATCGGATGATGCAGCAACAAAGCAATTTACTTTGAGAAGAGTAGCAATGGTCATACGTGATTATATTATTGATAAAAATTCCAGACATGATGAAAAATTTAACAACAGGTATTGATGATAAAGTGAGTCAAATACGAACAAAGTTACAAGCAAACCGTGTGAAAATGATTGAAATTCAAAACAGTTTAAAAGATGAAATAAAACTTTTGGGTGATGCTTTAAAAGAGCTAGAAAAGAAAGAAGATGGATTGGAAGAGAGTCCTCTCTATAAAAAGTTAGGCGAAAAAATACAAGTCGGTGTTGAAAGAATTAATGAACGGATTAAAGAAATCAATAAACAAATGGTTGACAACAATGAAGTAGAAACTGCTATTGGTTATGCTTCAAAACAAATGAGAACTGCTTTTGCTTCCGAAATAACTCAAATTAAAATATTAAATGAACAGATAAAAGAGTTTGAAGACATCAAAAAGAAAATGGTTGGCAGCAAGACGCTGGAGACTGCTCTGAGCAAACTGGTTGACACTGATAAACTTCAGACTGCTTTTGATGATGTTTCAAAGCAACTGAAAGCTGCCCAGGATGAAAAGAGCAAAGCTTTTGATGGCGAAATAGCTTCATTGAAACAGTTTAATTAAATGTGTTATAGTCGCCACACAGCAATTCTTGGTATAATTGATGAGTTGAAATGCAAAAATGAGATATAGGGTCCTATAGAAACCACAGCGTCCGTTCGCAATGGTATCTTAGGTCCACGCTGTACTGCAAACAAGGACTTGAAAATACAATGAAAGAGAGAAAAAACAACAGAAAGGGTGGTGAAGACAGGGTTACCGACTTGGAACGGTCAGTAGGCCATAAGGCCTACTGGTTAGCTTGAATCGATTTTATATGCGCACAATCCTCGCTATTATCCTGTCTTCAACGCCCAAATAGACAAGACAGTGTAAACAAAACTACATCCCATCAAAAGGTAATCTCTAACAATAAAGTCCACATCCTGAGAAACTAACTAGAGAAACACATACAAAATAATAAACATCTCAGGATGTATCCAGAATCGTACTGAACAACCATAGTAGTTGCAGCTAAAGAGAAAACCAATCTAGGGTACGACCAGAAAATCCGAGGGACGAAAGCTCATGTATCCACCTCCCTTTGTTGGGGTTTTAGTAGGTACAATCATAGAGTCCCAAGAGGTAGTCCAGTCATCGCACAAGTGAAAAGTGAAGCGTAATGACTGACTGTAGAGGGGTCAATCACTAAACATGCAGTGCGCTGTAAAACCAAAGGGTTATATCCTTTTCTGACGAACTTCCTGATTAAATTTGTAAAGCGGTCAGGAAAGCCGTCACACCCCTTTAACTTTCGAAGTTTATAGACCACATCTCCATAAAATGAGGGTTGTGATATGCCTAGTCGCAGAAGTGTCTTGAGGTTGGTGTTGTACTTTTCCAGCAGGCCCTCGTTACGGCGGTAGAATTTAGAGAAAGATCTACGTAGTTTGTGATAACGAAAACCCTTCTGAAGAAGTTTACTTGTAATAACTTGATTTCGATCATTGAAGTCTATAACATCATTACACGCTCTAGCAAATCGAATGAGCTGGGAGATATACACCCCGTATGAGGTAGCACGAGGTACATCTCCATCCAGGTGTGGATAGTTAACGATGTTAAAATTGAAATCATCTTTCTTATCATAGATTTTAGTATGAATACTCGTCGGATTATAATATTTGAATATACGATAGATGGAATAAGTATTATGAGTGATAATGACGGTCGTCATGCATTACATGCATCACATGCAGCACGTGCATTATATGCAACACATACATTATATCCAACACGAAAACCACTTGAAAGAACCAAACGTGCAGATTTTCTGGAGGCGTTTACTCTAGTAATCAACCCATTTATAAATATTGACGAATATTTTATTCCTGATGCTCACTCACTGTTCTTTATTAATAAATGCGGACGTTACATATTTGAAATAGACTTTATTTATACAGGAGGAGACGTAATATATTTTTGTCTTGAAAATAGCGGACTGGAAAAGTTATTATATTCAAAACAAGAAAATGACAAACGAACGATAAAAGAAAAATTCGAACTAAATCTTACAAAAAACTACATTCTTATACTCGAACTAGTACCAAAAGATTCCACCACTCAAGTTCTCAATTTTGAAAAATCAAGTTTCAAACTGTTTTAATTTCGGCAATAAATATTATCTGCTAATACGTATTATGAAACTTAAGTAGCTAAAGCTACTAAAGCTACTTAAGCATTTCATTTAATCTATCCTATATTAAATGGAACAAAAAATTGTATTATCATCGGAAAAAGCGTCAATAATTAATAGCTCAAATACGCCGAGTAATTTTACAACTATATTTGACAGACCATTAGTATTCGGAAAAAAACAAACAGTATGGCATTGGACTCGATAAGATTAATTCCATGACTTACTCGTGATATTATATTAGTGAGGATTTTAATAACAAAGTGATAAGGTATCACAATGGAAAAGATAAAAATCCAAAAACTATTAGTTTTGCAAATGGAAATTACAGTTATGCTGATATCGATAATTACATAAAACAAACATTGACTGTAAACGGTGATTTAACCGATGACCTGTCCCAATAAAACTTGAGTTTGATTTATCAAGTTTCAAATGTTTAGTTACCATTCATAATAATTTCATGCTTGATTTAAGAGAATCAAACTTTTACACTTTAATTGGGTTTGACAAAGATGAAGTTATTTGAAAAACTAAACTTGGAACTGTAACACCAAACATAACAAATTCTATCGATACATTGTATATCCACTGTGATTTGATAAGTAATTCTATTGTTGATGGAACATACGGGGATGTTATTTATGAAAAAAGTACAGCTGACCTTACAAGGTCGTATCCTTTTAAGGATAAACCGATACGGGTTGGGTACTGCGAAGTAAACAAAACGATCATTAACAGTATTAATATTTACATTACCGATTTCTCTGGTAAAATTATTAATCTTAATGGGGTTCATACATCATTTCGATTTGTTTTAAAGGAATTAATGTGATCTTATGTTTTATCCAACATAAGTTGAGTAGCTTATGTTTTATCCAACATAAGTTGTATATGACACGCTTAAAAAAAGTTTATGACACTAGTATGGGAACTTATACTGAAGTAGACAGATTAACCGGGGCTGGCATATTTGACATTTTTTCAAAAGTTGGATCAAAAATATTTAGTGAGTCTGTAAAAACAGCAGGTAAAAAGGCATTAGAAACTTCTGGTAAACAAATCATAGAGAGTGGTTCTAAAAACTTGGGGATGAAGTAGGAAAAATGGCTGCTGATGAATTAATTTCAATTATTAAACCTAAACAAAAAGGTGAGATAATTTTAAAAGAACTTACAAAGGCTGATAAAAAAAAGAAGTTGTAGCTAAAACTGAAGAAGATGTAAATGCAAAAATTAAAAGTTTACTATCCGGAAGAGGAGCCAAAAATATTAATGCAAGAATTAAACGATTGATTGAATAAAAATAATCTAGTTACTAGTATACATCGATGTTTCGAAGTGATAATTATAATACTAGATATGAACATGTACCTATTTAGTTAGATACTCCCATAACACAACCAGGAAATGCTACCAGACAAATGAAAAGTGGTTATCAGTTTACACTAAATGATAGAAGTTCTTACTTTGATTGGTATAATGCATATTTTGAAATCAGTTTTCAAGTAAACAAACTTGCTGATGAAGCCGCTTTCGCAGACTCCGACAGAATTGCTTTAATTAACGATGCAGCTTCACTGATTGATCAAATGCAAGTAAAGCAAAATGGAAAAATAGTTTACGATGGAAATAATCTTTTGAGTAATATTGATATCAGTATTTATTCACAGATTTGTTAATGTCAAAAGCTTGCTTGAAATTTCTGATGATTATGCAATACGGCTGCTGCAGAATCTCGAGATGATCAAGCTGGTTATAATCTAGGATTTACTGCTCGTCATGCTTTAATCATAACTAATCAAAAAGTTGACTATAATTCCATTAAACAAATATTCATTCTTTGAAGGTTTGGAAATAAACATGCTTCCTCCTAGTCAGATTCAAATTAGCTTGCAGATGATAATGTGCTAATTTTCAAATCAAGTGGTGATGATGGCCGAGCAGTTATTAATAAATTAGTTTTGTGGATACCTAGAATGATATTTAACTCAGATGGTTTATCTTATGTCATGTCAAATCATATGGAATCAACAAGATGGACTTATCTTCGTGAAATGATACAAGAAAGCAGAAGTTCTCAACTAACGAATCCGTATTTAGAATAACGGCTGGAGTTAAAAGTCCAAACCATGTTTTTGTTTATCTGCAAAGGTCAGACAAGAGTTCTTCTCAAACACAAAATCCTCATCTTTTGGATACGTTTAAGGTAAATGCTGCTAATACCAATTGCTATTTACAATCAGCTAGACTGGAAGTTGGAAACGGCGTATATTATCCAGAAACTGAATACAGCCATGATAATATTATAAGAATATTCAGAGATGCTATTAATTATTCTTACAAACAAAGTGATAAAAACACTGAAACGTTACTAAACGTGAGTAATTTTAAAACTCTTTTAGGAATGATATATTTCGATTTGCAAGGGAAATGAAGTCAGTATTGATCCAAAACAACTAAGTTTGAGATATAAGCTAAATATACCCCTGGGGGCTCCTTATACATTTTATGCTCTGGTTCTCTATGAAGAAGATGTAGTTATTGATACTGTCGGAAATGAATTGGTAATAGTTTAATCTAACCTATAATATATATGACTTACGTAAAGTATTCGATAGATTTGACAGATGGCCAGAAACTAAGTCTGGCAAAATCATATGAAAACAAAAGTGAATTAACGCTCAGGCTAAAGAATAATCAACTAACTAGGGATTTTCCTTTGTTGTTGACAGCTACTCAGATTAAAAATATTAATAAAGCTAAATCCAACGGATATGGATTGGATGTGAATATATCAAAATTGCAGATGAGATCTCAGTCCAAGAAATTAGCTGGTTTGTTGACAAAAACAATGTTACCAACAACTGCTAGATTCGCTCCGAAAGTATTAGCACCACTGGCAACAGGAGCACTGAGTGGCCTGGCGAGTACTGGAATCGACAAACTATTTGGTAAAGGAATGGTAACTGTGCCTAGTGATAAAAAACAGGCACTACTTGACTCTAATGCATTAACACTACCACAAATAAAAAAAAGATAATAAAATCTGAAGGTTGTTGCCCTATTAAACTAACAAAGGAACAACAGCAAGACGGGGGATTTCTTGGACTTCTTGCATCATTAGGAATTCCATTGATTGGATCTCTTATTAGTGGTTTAACAGGAAAAGGTTTGTAAGTAGATAGAAGAGGAGAAAAGGTTTGAGAGTTGATCGTGGAAAAGGTTTACAAGTAGACTGACAAATTAGACCATATAGAAGGATCCCATTTGTAAAAGAAAATTAAATTTTAAAAATGAACCTATCTCTAACTTAGATATAATGAAATGGGTTAAGCAGCTAGGTATACAGAAATTCAGTGCGATGTACAGCAAAAACAAATTACCAGTAAAACAAAATAAACAAAAACCTGTTATTTATTAATCTTGATGATCATACTGGACCTGGCACACACTGGACTTGTTACTATGATAATTATTACTCCGATCCGTTTGGTCTGAGCCCAACAAAAGAAATTTTAACGTCCATACCTAATATAAAATACAACACCATCCAGTATCAAGATAAAACAAGTATCCTATGTGGATATTTCTGTCTATTCTTCATTACAAAGTAACAAGAAGGAAATAGTATGAATGATATTCTTTATAAAATATTAAAACCATACAAACCAATAGAAAATGAAAACATTATAAAACCATATTTTGTAAACAAAGTTTTGTATTATCATATTATATATGAGTTGTTGTATTAAAGAAAAAATGGTTACTGAAAATGTTAATCCTCAATATGTTTTAGCAAAAAATGGTAGAAGAATGTTAAAAGCAACTTGTGCATCTTGTGGCATTACTAAAACACAGTTTGTTAAAAGTACACAAGGTGGAAATATTGATATTTATAAAGCTATGCTTCCTCTGTTGCCTAAAAAGGGGTTAACAATTCCTGGTTATAAATAGTGTGGTCCTGGTAATCCACTTGATAGCGGAGAACCGGTAAATGAATTAGATGCTGTTTGTAAAGATCATGATTATTGTTATGATGAAAATCCTAGTAATAAATCAATGTGTGATAAAAACATGCTTGCTGCTTTGAAATCTAGTAAGTCTGAAACTATTGGAGAAAAGATTGCTAAAAAAGTGATAGTAAAACCAGTTATTAGTACAAATATAAATATAAACTTGGTCTTGGCGCATCAAAAAACGAGAAAAGGCGTTGAAATAAACTGACAAGTTAGCTGATGAACTTCATAAGCCTAAACGAAGAAAGTTCACTCAACGCCGTGTGATTGTTAATGAAATTGATAAAATATGGTCTGCTGATTTGGTTGATATGCAATCGTTTTCAAAGTATATTAAAGGTACTAAATATTTGCTTACTGTTATTGATGTGTTTAGTAAATTTGCTTGGGTTGTGCCGGTTCCAAATAAAACTGGTTTAGAAATTACCAAAACTTTCCAACATGTAATAAGTACAGGAAGACAGTGTATATTGTTGTGGTTTGATCAAGGTGTGGAATTTTATAACAAGGTGTTTAAGCAATTCCTTGATGATAATAATATCAAAATGTATCACACTTTTAATTTCGGAAAAGCTGTAGTAATTGAACGATTTAGCCGGACATTAAAAGAAAAGATGTGGAAATATTTTACAGCTAACAATACAAATACATATGCGATAGTTGATAAGTATAATAATACAAAACATCGGAGTATTAAAATGACACCAATTGAAGCTAGTGATGAAAAGAATAAAGGAACGGTGTATTTCAACTTGTATGGAAAGATGAAAAGTACTAAATCGTTACCCAAGTTTAAAATTGGAGATAAAGTTAGAATCAGTAAATATAAAAGAATGATTGAAAAAGGGGTATACCCCAAATTGGACTGAAGAAATGTTTGTTGTTGATGAAATTCAAAACACAAATCCTGTGACGTACAAAATAAAAGACTTAAATAATCAAAAGATTGATGGAAGCTTTTATCAATTAGAAATGATAAAAGCTGACCAAGAAGTATTTAAAATTAAAAAGGTTATATGGTGTGATTATAAAAAGAAATTAGCATTAGTGAATGGAACGGTTACAATGATAGATTTAAGAGTTGGGTATCATTTAAGGACATTCAAAACATTAAAATGTAACCGTACGAAACTTCGAGGGCTGAATGATATAACATTCGTACGTGTTTCCGGCTGGAACCTTCTAGAATATTCTAGAACAATTGTTATTTCGGCTTCCGCTAGGATTTATTGCGTAACAGTCAGAAACTATTGGTATTTCCCACACAGCTTTCAAGCACTCAAGACGTGTTTTTGTTTTGGATATTAAAATATTTTACAAATATCTTGATACAAAGTAGGTATTGTTTTTACATTACCAGTTATTTAAAGCATGTGTTTAAAAACTGTTTATTAATATTTTTGCTAGGTCACACTTTGTCTTAATCTGGCGGTATCGACCCAATCGTCAATACACTTACTGCGTATTTAGTGTACTATAGATTAAATAAACGGTTAAGTGCTAATCAATACCATAGTAAAAATTTTGCCTAAGAGCATGTACTTCAGTATATAATATCGATATTAGGTTTAAATCTTGAAGTGCTTGAAATGTTTTTATTTTATTTATATCATTTAAATAAATAGCATTTCCAAGTATTCACTATTCCGTCTTATTATACTATAAGCGATTGGTGTAATAATATCAACAATTGATACTATGCAAAGACAAATTGCTTATACTATTCTTACAATTAATATTAATTATGTATTAAACTTTATATTTTCAGGAACAATACCATGCTCTCGGGATTTTGTGCTGATGTTATAGTTTTGACAGAACATTTGAAGGTACACAATGATGATACGTACTCAGAATGTTTACAAACTTTTAATGGGCAGTATCGCGACAAAGTAACAAAACATGCTGTCAAGCGGCTGGTTTTGTATCGAACCAGAAGCGAGACAAGGCGCACTATAAAGGACGCAATTATTGAATGATATGTTCTATTTTTAAACGTTTATATTATAAACGTTTATTAATAGAAAAGTCGACTTCCACGTTATTGTCAGACTACGCAGTAGATGTATACTTACTTCCTGTTCTTATTAATAACGACAGATTCTTTTTAACTAATTTATTTTCAACTCTGCTTTTTTTTAATGCCGTCTTCACAGCTAATATATGGTAACAGGATAATCCCTCAGCTGGGCAGCTGCAATGCCCTTTTGGCATTAAAGTAACAGTGCGCTTTGGGTCTTTTTTCCTGAAAAAATATAGGACACTTTGTTTTAACTAAATTTGGAACATGTTCTGTCAAAACATGAAAGAAGCTTTCGTGGAATTTTATATCTCGCTTCCCGTGCAGCATAAGCGTGACGGGGAAATACCTAACAATATATAATGTTTAATTACGAATGTTATTACAGGATGCAATTAATTAAGTATTCACTATGACACACTGTCTTTAAAAGTTGGAATTGTGAAATAGAGAATATTATGTCAGTGCCTTTTACTATCAAGTTTATTAGGCGAGGCTTAGAAAACAAAGAATGGCGAGGCTCTGCCGAGCCATTCTTCGATTTCGTGCCGGGCCTAATAAACTTGATAGTAAAAGGCACTGACATAATATTCTATTTATCATGTAGATTATCCACATTTTTTGTATGAATTACTATTATTACCTATTTCTCAGAATGTTACGCATATCGAGGACGCCGCCATTTTGTTCTTTTTTGTTTGTTTTATGACGTCAGGCAACGTTACGTGCATGATTATTTTAGGCAGAAAAGTGCATATCTGCATGATAAATAAAATTATCTTGTCTTATCTTACGGCGAGCAGCCTTATTAAAGATAGTGTGTCACGGAGTAGAAATCGGTATTCACAGCAACCCACAGACAGAGTAACGACTGGCGCTGAGGGCTGTGTTACACTGGACCATAACATTGACAGTAATTAGGGTGATGCGGAGAAGGTGCAACTGCGAATATCTTTATTAAATGTCCAAGGACTCGTGACGAAAAAGGACAAATAAACTGAAAACTACTGAAGTACGGAATACCTTTAAAAATAGTGACACTGATATTGTGTTATGTCACAGAGACATGGACAGACACTTATTCAGATATAAATATTAATGATTTTGAATATTTTGTTCTAAATAGAAACGAGACTAAACCATAAACTTAAACGAAATTCTGGTGGAACAATTGTTTATGTTAGAAATGAACATGTTTCCAAAGACACTTCAGTCTTTAAAAGTCATGATGATATAACTGGGATTAAAATTAATGATTCAAAGTTGTCTTTAAATGATGATCTGTATATATGTTTGTGTTATGTAATACCAGATAATAGTAGTCGCCAGACTATGGTAGACTCCAATATTTTTGATCGATTAAATGATGTTATTGTTGATATTAAAAATAAGTCCGTAAATTAGTGTAATATCATTATGTGTGGTGATTTTGATAGCCGTACTTCAGTTAATGCTGATTATGTAATAGATGACAATGTAAGACACATGAATATGTTGCCTGACGAATATGTACCTGAGGAAGACCATTATTGTTTACATGACGTAAACAATAATGGTTTACTACTTTTAGATATGTGTAAACAGACTGGTCTGCGAATAATGAATGGTGGATTGGGTAAGGATAAAGGAGCAGGTCGATATACATTTGTTGGTAATATTGATATATCTTGTATTCAGCAAAATTCCAAAAGGTCATAAGACCCATTAGGATACAAAACATATATATATATATATATACAAGGCTGACAGCAGGTACATGCAATAGTTATGTGTACTTATGCAAAAGCACTAGTGTTTCAACATCAACACGATATATAATTATAAAGCTTTTGACAATAACAATTTAAGAAATATTTTCAATCATGCATGGTATTGTTATAATTAATACATTTTAAACAGTCTTTAATCGCATAATATATGCGGAGAAGATGACAGCCATTTAAATCCTAAATAACTTTATTTCACCTTTTATAGAAAACATAAAAAAACAAAACTTTAATAACATTTGAAATCTTTGTAAAAACAGAACAAAACAAAAACAGCTTTAAGTTAACTGGTCTTAATATTAAAGAGTATGTTTCATATATTTTAATAATAAAATGTGTTTTGTACACTAATTACTATTATCTAACACATTTAGCCTTCTTATCTCAAAGGCTTTAAAAACAAAGACACTCAGATTTTTTTTATAATTTTGTGATTTTCACTATTTTAAAGTCTAACACATTTAGCCTTCTTATCTCAAAGGCTTTAAAAACAAATTCACTCAGACTTTTTTTTTTATAATTTTGTGATTTTCACTATTTAAAAGTTCCAAAAATGTAAATATTTTTCTCTTAACTCATTATATAATGAACATTCAATAACAAAGTGATACTAATCTTCTAGTTGTTCATGGTATTCTATCCGGCTTATGCCATCTCCCAGCTTCTATTTGTAAGTTATGAGATGATAGATATATATGTATTATAGGGGTTCTAGCTCACAGCCAAATCACCCCAAATACTTTTTTAGTTTACTGAAAATTAAGTCGATTTAACTGGTTATTTAGCATGTTACAGGCGCTAAATAACCCAAGATTTAAAACTTGAATTGTGAAAATGTTTTAAATTTGGATGTTTAAATTTTATTACAAAATAGAGGTTAAGCATCAAAACTTAGGTTAACAAACTTTTTTAAAATAGGGGTAGTGAAGAACACAAGTTTGATTTTTTTTTACTAAAATACAGTTAAATATTAATACGTCTAAATTTTAAGCACTCAGCATTATAATCTTTAAATTAACAAAAACTTGCCATTATTCTAACTGAAACGCCACCACAACTAGAACACATTTTATTTTTTACTCTAGTGCCTTTTTTACATATTGAGCACGGCAACACATGACTTGTTTTTAATCTGTACTTATGCAAACTGCAATAATTAGAATTTTTTGTAGTTTTATTTTTACACGGATTGTAATCCAATTTTAAGAAATTTGCAAACGTTAATTTCCATTGTTTCTTTTTGATATATTTATTTATATTAAATAAAAAAAAAATTAAATATATAACAAAAAGGAATAATGAAAAATGAAGAGATTATAGCAGAATTACTTTTTCAGTTAAAAACTGGAAATATAAGTAAAGAAGCATTACATCATGGTATTTTGGCTTTAAAAATACTAAAAAAAACTGAGGAAAATTTAAAAGTTGAAGAAGCTTTAAAAACTCAAGAAATTTTAAGAGATAAACGACGACGTAGGGAAAAAAAGAAAAAAGAAAAGAAAAAGCAAGAAGGTGCTACAAAATTACAAAAACAAGTTTTTAAGGATAAAAAAGATGAAAAAGATACAGATGAAAAAGATGAAAAAGATGAAGAAGAATTAAAACTAGTTGACAATCCAATATGTGGTTATTTTAAGGCATATGAAATGTCTGTAAATAAATACAAAGATCCTCAAAAGATATCTTATGATAAAAAATCCATTATATCAAAAACAAATTATTAAAGAGCTAATAGAGACCAAAGGATTAAAATTTCAATTAGGTATTACCATTAGATTTATTTAAAGATGAAGGTGCAACAAAAAAATATACTACAGCAGTATTACACAGCGAACAAAAAGCAATATTAAGCTCTGACAAAATAAGTGAATTTTATGACGAATCTTTTGCATTTATACAAGAAAGTTTAGAAAGATTTACAAACACAGCATCCGGATTAGAAGTTGATCATTGTGTAAAGTTGTACTTAAATATTGCAAAGTATAAACCATTAAAAGGTTCTTCATATATTCCACTGCCTGTAGAATTAGCTAACAAAAAAGCAATAATAAACGTAAAAAATGACGATAATCAGTGTTTGTTTCATGCTATAAATTCTGCTATAAATCCAGCAAATAATAACGCCAACAGGTTGTCAAAATATCCTAGTATAGATTTTCTAAAAAAAGACAAAATTGACTTTCCTACACCAATTTCTCAAATTTCAAAAGTAGAAAAACTAAACAATATTGCTATTAATGTTTACGGATATACTATATCAGAAAAAGTAAAAAAGTAAATATTTTTCCACATCAAATATCCGAACAACCCAAAGACATCAATAGAATTAATTTACTTTTGATATCTGATAAAAATGTTACAAACAGTCACTATTGCTGGATTAAAAACTTAAATAGACTGTTATACCATCAAAACAAATATAAAGGCAAAACTTATTTCTGTGATAGATGTCTTTATGGATTTTCAAATGAAGACTTACTAACAAATCACAAAGAAGAATGTGAGGGTATTAACAAAATATCTTGCAAAATTGAAATGCCAGAAAAAGGAAAAAATATTGTAAAATTTAAAAACTACCAAAATAAAATTCATATTCCTTATGTTATATATTCTGATTTTGAAAGTATATTAAAACCAAATTTAATCAAATTTGGAAATAAATCCGAAATCACAGAATAACATGAAGCTTGTGGATTTGGATACCAGGTTGTTAGATATGATGGTAAAGCCAACGATTCTGTTATTTACAGAGGTGAAAATACTGTTGAAAAGTTTTTAACTCAACTGGAATATGAAAAAAACAATATTAACAAAAATTTGGCTAATCCAACCCCATTAATAACGACTGATCAAAATGAAAAAGATTATGAAAAAGCTACTCAATGTTGGATAATTATGTGATAATGAAATAGGTAGAAAATCAGGTAAAAACTGTACAGTAAAAGATCACTGCCATTTTACCGGAGAATACAGAGGTGCAGCACATAAAAACTGCAACTTAAAACTAAAACTAAAACCTGGCAAAACTCCAATTCCTGTAATATTTAACAACCTTAAAGGATATAATAGTCATTATGCAAAAAATACATAAAATGAAAGGTAATATAACATGCATTCCAACCAACTCATAAAGGAAGACTGCAAACGAAAACGATAAAGGTAGATAAAACAAAACAAATAGAAACAAGCTGCAAACTATGTTATTATGTCTTTTTTTTTCTTCATATTTTCCGTACATGTAGTATAAAATTTCATCTACCAAAGATATTTTTATCTACATGAAAGAATAAGCCGTAAACGCATGGAACTCAAAAATAACCCATGTTGTAATATCCATGTTTATAATAGCTTATTCTATAATTCCCAATGAATTACGTCGTCAAAAATTTGTTGCACCTCCTTAAAAATCAAACGGGTCTGGTACTTTTTTAAAAATACTTGGTTTTGTTGGTGGTATTTCTGGTTTGGTCTCTACATGCTTCCAAAGTTTACATAGCACTTGCCATACAGCAAAACCAGTAATGGCACAATATACAACTGATTTGGTAAAATCTGTGTATTATTGCATAGTCTTGGTTACGTCTTCCAGTTTATAGGATTCTGTGTTTTCTTTTTCCAATATAGACTGCGTATCTGACTCTGACACAGCATCCAGAGAATCCAGTATATTTTGCATTAGTTCCGTTTGTCTATCCATCTTTGTCTCTATCTGCCATAAAAATCTTCTACAACAACTTCGCTCTGTGGAACGTATGGTTCTATTTGTATTCTAGGAGAGTCTGGAGACTCTTTTGTAATCCTTTCTACTATAGGTGTTGCATCCCATAAACTTTGCAATCTCCCCCAACCAATATTATACTTTTTTTGTATCTCTGACGCAGACAAAACACCTTTTGATTTTTTTATCTCCTCTATGTCTTCCAAAGAAAGTTTTGTTTTTCCCATTTTTCTTGTATATGTATAAAAAAAATAAAATTAAAATAGAGTATGAAATTAAAACAAGCTATAATGTGTTATAATGAGCTAAATACAACACTAAAATGGATTACAGCAGAATTAAAATGGGTTTTGGGAGAACTAAAATGGATTTCAGTGGAGTATAAGACCAAAACATGCTATAATGGGCTATAATGAAAAAAATTGCTTGTAACAATGCTAAATACAACATTACAACAGAACAAAAGGGGAGTACAAAATTAAAATAATCTATAACAAAGTAAAACAAAGTAAACAAACTAAAATATCCTAACAGCCATTGCTTTGAATTTTTGTTTCGTAGTTTTTAAAACTGTGCATACAATTTTATGCTCCACCATTACAAAATTAACATACAACTCTCTCAAAAACCAATTGTCTATAAAATCTCCTTTATCCGTAAATATAACGCACCTGTCCATTCCACGCATAATCAAAGTGCCATACTTTAAAACAGTCAACACTATTCCAACATCCAAATCATCTATTTTTTTATCTTCCTTGGGTTTTCCCAAAACTTCTATTTTTTGGTGCTGAATCTGGAAATTTACGAATCAAAATCTCTGTTTTAACTGTCTTGTTTCTAGTATCCGACCAGCAGTGTTCCAGTATTTTAAGTTTAAACTCAGCATGTATAATATTTTTTATTCCTGCTAAATAAACTTTGGAATTGTAATCTGCCCAGTAAGCTTGCCCCGTCGCAGTGACTAAAATATATTTATTCTTGCCAGATGAAACAGCACCACATATATCCAAAACATCCCCATCTTTGCATGTTGTTAAATTTAAAGCAGTCGTGTAAGATACTATGTGTTTTACATGGTCTCTGTTTATTATTTTTTGCCTTGTTATTTTGGTTTTTATTGCTAGTTGTTTTTCCAGCAACTTTGCTATTTCCTCTTTTGCAACAAGTCTTTTATCCATGTATTGCATTTCCATAGATTCTTCCAAATTTAGTGGGAATGTTTTAGTTTTTTTATTGGACATCTTGGGGTTTATATAAAACTCTGCTCCATTGTTATTAATTAAACCAAAGTGGGATGGATCCGCTGTCCCGGATTGGTATATGTATTTTCTGCATACCAACTGGGCTCCTTTGTCTTGTAATTTTGTATACGTGTTTGTGGCTAATTTTATTGTATCATCCTCCAAAACCATGTAAACAATGTCAATAGGCTTGTTAAAAGTCAAAGATGAAACCATCCAATTAAAATCTCTGGGATCATCTGTTTCTTTTATGCAACCTCCTATTTTTCTTGTCAAAGAATTAATCCAATGACAAACAGCTACAAGATTTCCACATTTGACAACCAAGTTTTGTTTATTCTTTCTGTGACGCAGGTCCATTGTTTTTCTATGGATGTGGAATAACATTTTTTATCCAGGAGAGTCTTCCATCTTTTTATGGAATAATCTATATCCTGCTGCGTGGGAATCTTTTTATAAAAAGTAGTTTCAACACGGAGTAAACCATGTTCCAAACATTTTTCTATAGTATCTTTCAAAATCCCACCTGCATTGCACGAGCTGTATAGATGATGTCCAAAGTGTTCTCTTACGCTATCACTTTCTACTTCTTGTGCAAATTTATTATAGATTTTGCTTCTTTCATTTTCACTTACAAAAGTTAAACAGTTGTCACCTACGTGGTGGGAGTTATTTAGTACTGTTTCATCCTCACCCTGGTAGTCATCACCTTGTATGTGGAATCCGTTATTTACTAAATTTTCTGTTATTTCTGCTTTGTCAAAACATCCTGCAAAATCTTGTGTTATGTCCACATCTTCCAATTTAATTTTAAAGTGGGCAATTTAGGGATCTTTTATTATTTGTATTACAATTTCTAGCGGAACGGAGTTGCAAGATATTTTGTATCGTTGTCTTCTTTCTTCTTCATTTTCATCATCACTAGATTCCAAAGTCTTATACCCAACAGCTTTCATAAAAGCTTTTTGGTTGTGTTTTATTAAAACTGTGTGGATACGTTGGTTGTATAATCCTACCAAAGTGTTTTTATATATAATTTTACCATCCTTATCCTTGTCAAAAGAAGCCGGGGCGGATAATATAAAATTGTCACAAAACACCGGACTTATGGGATATATTGTATGGTTTGGTTTACCATATTTGTTGTTATTTAAACCTCGCAAATCATTTTTGGAATTTAGCAAGCACATTTTTTCTATTAATTTTCTAGGAGTTGTTTTGGAGTTGCTTGTAAGTTGTGATTTTTGGATTGTGATAAACTCACTCTCTTTTATTTCCTCTACTTTAAACATCTTTTTTTTTATACTTAAGGTAGAGCAATTGTTTAATATAATTTTTAATACACTAGGTTATTTTTAAGTTCCATGCTTTGACGGCTTATTTTTTTCATGTAGATAAAAATATCTTTGGTAGATGAAATTTTATACTACATCTAAGGAAAATATGACAAAAAAAGACATAATAACATAGTTTGCAGCTTGTTTCTTTTTGTTTTGTTTTATCTACCTTTATCGTTTTCGTTTGCAGTCTTCCTTTACGAAAGATTGTTTGGGTATCAGTATGCTAAGGAAATAGATTCAAAAAAACGTAATAGAGAATGGGTAAAAAGATTACCAGAAGTTGTTAAAGCAATAAATGTGGAGACAAAAAAGCCCTCTCCTGTTGAAACAAAAACATTAAAAGATGATCCTATCTGTATGAATGCAAGTGTAAGATATTTATATCAACCCGGGGAACAAGAAGGTGGAAGACGCAGAGCAACTGATCCAATTTGGAGTGTAGATGTTCACAAGATTAAAAGTTATATGGTGACGCAAGGCATAAGAGTATATTATTTAAAATTACCAGCACCACAGAGAGGATTTGTCAAAGAAGAACTACTTATTATTCCTGCTGATACCGAAATTTATAAGTTTTTATAGAAACCATGTGCATCAGTTTTAATTCCATCTTCTCGTATATATCTTTTTGAGTAAAATGGTGATAGTGTAACTTTGTTTACTGTTATGCTGTACATCTGATGTTTTATTGAACGTAACATATTCATTTCATGGTTGTATTTCTTCTTGTTAAATAGTGCATCCTTGTAGTTTTCAAAGTTAATATGTTTTTTGACTACATAATTTTTTACTCCTTTTGCTTTTTTGATAAGTTGTTCATCAGCTCTCAAAATAGAATATAGTTTGGGTCTTAATCCAACATACTCAGATATAGCAACACCAGAACATTCGTCTTTCATTTTACCTAATACTTTTTTGTTTGTATCTTCGTGCATTGGATGGTTTTGTGGATAATCACTAAAGTCATATTCATCTTTCATTTCAAACATATCTTTGTATACATCTTTTGTTTTGATGTCTACAAGCAAGCTGTCAGTATCTGTGTATAATAAAGTGCAGTCAGATCTGTACCTTTTTTTCAAAGTGTTGTAATAATAATAATACATTAAGTGCTTTGATAAATCTAATACTGACATTCCAACATAAATTGGTTTGTTTAATTTTAATTTTATTTTGTTAACATGTATTGCAGATAACTCATCTGAAAATTTTATGCGCCGGTTAAAGTTTGGTTTTGCTATTATTTTTCTTATTTTTTCATTATTAGATCCGTCAGTTCTGACTAATTTTATGTCAGTTCGCTTGCGTAAATTTTCCATTGTTTTACCAAATACTGAGTTATTCATAAGCTTGTAAAAATCTTTTTCAAATTGTGATTTAGCTTTTTTTTTAAGTTCTGTGTTTAAATTTATGTATGATGCCATCCATGGTTTTTCATTGAATTCTATTACTCTGTGTATTTTTTTCAGTTTCATGCCTAAAGATAAATACAACTCTAAATTTTTATAATGTAACACATATTTTGTTTTGTCCATAAGATTTGGTACTAGTTGTTCTGTCATAACGTTATTTTCTAATAAATTTGTTTGGTATTCAGATAACCATTCTTTTTTTATTTTTAGTCTTTCTGGTGCAAATGGATAATCATTATGATAATCATGCAGTTCTTTTGGATATTTTAAATCAACTTCAAGAAATTGTCCTCTGCCAGATTTTGGTTTAGAATATAATCCACTTTTGTTTCTTTTTAACCAAATAAATCCAGAATATGGAAGTGGCTGACTCATCGAGTGCACATAAAGGTTGTTTTCATCCAAATCCATTAAATAGTTAATTTCTTTATCAGGTTTATAATCAGCCACATAGGGATTATTTGCTTTTCCGTGTCGTTTTGATACCATACTAATTCCACAACGCATACCTTTTTCTATGAATAAGTGCATGTTAATGTCTGTCAAAAGTTCTAGTTCTATTTTGGAATGTTTAAGTAAAGCATCCCAAGATAATCCTTGTGCTGTATAATAATGCAATGCATCAAGTTTGTATGAATTCATACATTTTTTTCTAAAATTTTGAACCACATCTGCCAACAAAGTTACATCAGTTTTTAAATATAAATCATGATAATCTCCAAGAGTTTTGCAATTTAACTCTTTCCATACTTTTTGAGCATGCTCATAATCTTTTTGAGTAATACCTTCGTCTCTAAGTTTACTGTAAAATGCTTCAATTGGTGGTAATTGTGTTTCATCAAATTTATCCATGCTATTAAAATGTTCATAAGGATAAACACCTTTTCGTAAAAGTAAATCTGTTTGTTCTTTAAACTGATCTTTGGTAATTTTAAAAGCTGATTTATCTGTCGAATGAACTAGTTTTTCTAAAGAAGAAGCCATAAACTGTAAACTGTCTAAAAATTTAAGCTGGCCGACACTAAATGATATGTATTTTTCTGAGTTGGTTGGAATGCATGTTATATTACCTTTCATTTTATGTATTTTTTGCATAATCAAATGACTATCATATCCTTTAAGGTTGTGAAATATTACAGGAATTGGAGTTTTGCCAGGTTTTAGTTTTAGTTTTAAGTTGCAGTTTTTATGTGCTGCACCTCTGTATTCTCCGGTAAAATGGCAGCGATCTTTTACTTTACAGTTTTTACCTGATTTTCTACCTATTTCATTATCACATATCCAACATTGAGTAGCTTTTTCATAATCTTTTTCATTTTGATCAGTCGTTATTAATGGGGTTGGATTAGCAAAGTTTTTGTTAATATTGTTTTTTTCATATTCCAGTTGAGTTAAAAACTTTTCAACAGTATGTTCACCTCTGTAAATAACAGAATCGTTGGCTTTACCATCATATCTAACAACCTGGTATCCAAATCCACAAGCTTCATGTAATTCTGTGATTTCGGATTTATTTCCAAATTTGATTAAATTTGGTTTTAATATACTTTCAAAATCAGAATATATTACATAAGGAATATGAATTTTATTTTGGTAGTTTTTAAATTTTACAATATTTTTACCTTTTTCTGGCATTTCAATTTTGAAAGATTTTTTGTTAATACCCTCACAGTCTTCTTTGTGATTTGTTAGTAAGTCTTCATTTGAAAATCCATAAAGACATCTATCACAGAAATAAGTTTTGCCTTTATATTTGTTTTGATGGTATAACAGTCTATTTAAGTTTTTAATCCAGCAATAGTGACTGTTTGTAACATTTTTATCAGATATCAAAAGTAGATTAATTCTATTGATGTCTTTGGGTTGTTCGGATATTTGATGTGGAAAAATATTTACTTTTTTACTTTTTTTCTGATATAGTATACCCGTAAACATTAATAGCAATATTGTTTAGTTTTTCTACTTTTGAAATTTGAGAAATTGGTGTAGGAAAGTCAATTTTGTCTTTTTTTAGAAAATCTATACTAGGATATTTTGACAACCTGTCGGCGTTATTATCTGCTGGATTTATAGCAGAATTTATAGCATGAAACAAACACTGATTATCGTCATTTTTTACGTTTATTATTGCTTTTTTGTTAGCTAATTCTACAGGCAGTGGAATATATGAAGAACCTTTTAATGGTTCATACTTTGCAATATTTAAGTACAACTTTACACAATGATCAACTTCTAATCCGGATGCTGTGTTTGTAAATCTTTCTAAACTTTCTTGTATAAATGCAAAAGATTCGTCATAAAATTCACTTATTTTGTCAGAGCTTAATATTGCTTTTTTGTTCGCTGTGTAATACTGCTGTAGTATATTTTTTTGGTGCACCTTCATCTTTAAATAAATCTATGGTAAGACCTAATTGAAATTTTAATCCTTTGGTCTCTATTAGCTCTTTAATAATTGTTTTGATATAATGGATTTTTTATCATAAGATATTTTTTGAGGATCTTTGTATTTATTTACAGACATTTCATATGCCTTAAAATAACCACATATTGGATTGTCAACTAGTTTTAATTCTTCTTCATCTTTTTCATCTTTTTCATCTATCTTTTTCATCTTTTTCATCTTTTTTATCTTTTTTATCCTTAAAAACTTGTTTTTGTAATTTTGTAGCATCTTCTTGCTTTTTCTTTTCTTTTTTCTTTTTTTTTCCTACGTCGTCGTTTATCTCTTAAAATTTCTTTAGTTTTTAAAGCTTCTTCAACTTTTAATTTTTCCTCAGTGTTTTTTTTGTATTTTTAAAGCCAAAATACCATGATCTAATGCTTCTTTACTTATATTTCCAGTTTTAAACTGAAAAAGTAATTCTGCTATAATCTCTTCATTTTTCATTATTCCTTTTTGTTATATATATTATTTTTTTTTTTTATTTAATATAAATAAATATATCAAAAAGAAACAATGGAAATTAACGTTTGCAAATTTCTTAAAAATTGGATTACACAATCCGTGTAAAAATAAAACTACAAAAATTCTAATTATTGCAGTTTGCATAAGTACAGATTAAAAACAAGTCATGTGTTGCCGTGCTCAATATGTAAAAAAGGCACAAGAGCAAAAAATTAAATTTGTTCTAGTTTCAATTAGAATAATGGCAAGTTATTGGAAATTTAAAGATTATAATGCTGAGTGCTTGAAATTTAGACGTATTAATGTTTAACTGTATTTTAGTAAAAAAAAATCAAACTTGTGTTCTTCACTACCCCTATTTTAAAAAAGTTTGTTAACCTAAGTTTTGATGTGTAACCTCTATTTTGTAATAAAATTTAAACATCCAAATTTAAAACATTTTCACAATTCAAGTTTTAGAATCTTGGGTTATTTAGCGCCTGTAACATGCTAAATAACCAGTTAAATCGACTTAATTTTCAGTAAACTAAAAAAGTATTTGGGGTGATTTGGCTTTGAGCTAGAACCCCTATAATACATATATATGATAGTCTTAGTCTTGATAATGCATTTCTATACTTTGGTGTATTAAAAACATATAAGTAAGGTTTCATAACATAGTTATTTACTATCAATGTGTAAAAATGAGCTCTGCTTGAATTTTCCAAACGGCATTGCATATATCTTGAATAAATGTATAGTGAAATCGTTGTTTAACACTGTAAAGAAATCATACACCTTGGAAAAGCCAAGCATCATAAAAACCAAGTGAGGCTAATACATGTTTTAATAAAGTGACCCAGTTATTCTTATTTGGATGTAACTCAGCTAATAGAGGTTCTAGTGTTGTTGTGTATGTGTTGGCGTCTCAAAATTTATTTAAATGTGTTACTGAATTTGAAGTGTGCTTGAGAGTAGTATATATACTGGGGTTTTTGGCTCAATTTTCCCAGAGTGGGCAACGGGCGCCAAGCAACTATAAAATGTGTCAGCTACTCAAATACATCATCATTTACAAAAAAAACTAAATGATAGCATACTTGAGCCAAAAGCCCTGACACATATTATTAATTACTTCAGCAAACCCACTCTAGGAAACTTCGCTGAAACCCCCAGTATCTATACTACTCGTCCATTTTATCTATGTCTGATAACATAATATTTTGTACATACAATTCAACTAAAACATTTGAAATTATCAAGCAAAGTCAGACAGAACCGGACAGTAGTCTTCCTCATCGCTGCACATATCATATTCTATCTTGGAGTATTTTATTTTTTTACACTTTGCTATTTTTAGTTCAAGAAGCTCTTCCCTGTTTTTATCCAGCTCACGTTCGTAATTATCCATTTCAACCAGCAATCGTCTTTGCTTATTGACTTTGCTTCTTTTGGTGTTCATAAAATTATTACGAACTACGTCATATTCTACTTGGAGTTGTTTGCCTTTTATCAATTCTCTTCTGTATTTATCTTTTAAATTGTTAAGTTTTTTGAAAACCTTTTTTAAATCTTTCTTGTTCCATGTATAATAATACTATACATAATTTATGTTTAAGTTCTTATTTAATATCTTGAATGTCTTTAAATGGGGCCCAACTATTGAAATCCTCGTTGTAACCCTTCCATTTAACCAATGGTTGTTTCTTTTTGTAATCACGTCGTATTACTTTTTCAATCCTGAATATTTCTTGCTTTGCTTTTATCATTTCTAATTCATAAAAGCTTCCATCAATGTTTTGGTTGTTTAAATCTTTTATTTTGTATGTCACAGGATTTGTATATTGAATGTCATCAACAACAAATATTTCTTCAGTCCAATTTGGAGTATAACCTTTCTCAAACGTTATTTTATATTTGCTGATTCTAACATTATCCCCTATTTTAAACTTTGACTTAATTTGATTACTTCTCATTTTTCCATACAAGTTGAAATACACCATTTCTTTATTCTTTTCATCACTTGCTTCAGTCGGTGTCATTTTAATACTCCGATGGTTTCTTCACCATCCTTTCTGTTGTTTTTGTCTCCTTCATTGTATTTTCAAGTCTTTGTTTACAGTACAGTACGGACCTACGATGCCATTGCGTTCGGACGCTGTGGTTTCTATAGGACCCTATATCTCATTTTTGTATTATTGTACTTATCAACCATCATCTGTAGCACATCTAAATATGTGTTTGTATTGTTTGCTGTAAAATATTTCCACATTTTTTCTTTTAATGTTCTATCAAATCGTTCAATTACTACTGCTTTTCCAAAACTGAACGTATGATACATTTCGATATTATTATCGACAAGTGAACATTTTATTGTAATATTCTACTCCCTGGTCAACCCACAACAATTTACATTGTCTTCCCATACTTATGCTTTTTTGAAACGCTTTGGTAATTTCTAAACCAGTTTTATTTTGAACAGGCATAACCCAAGCAAATTTGCTAAAAACCTCAATAACAGTAAGCAAGTATTTTACACCTTTATTTTACTTTGAAAATGACTGCATATCAACAAGTCAGCAGACCATATTTTATCAATTTCACAATCACATGGCGTTGAGTGAACTTTCTTCGTATATGCTTATGAAGTTCATCTGCTAACTTGTTAGTCCATCTCAACGCCTTTTTTCGTTTTTTGATGCCCCAATACCAAGTTTGTGTTTTGTACTAATAACTGGCTTGACTATCAAATTCTTAGCAATCTTTTATCCAATAGTTTTAGACTTGCTAGATTTTAAACTAGTAAGCATATTTTGATCACACGTTGAGTTGTTACTGGGAATTTCTTCATAACAATAAACGTGATCTTTGCAAACAGCATCTAATTCATTTATCGGTTCTCCGCTATCCAATGGGTTACCAGGACCACCATATTTATAACCAGGAAGCGTTAATCCTTTTTTAGGTAAACGGGTACAGCTTTATGGATATTGATGTTTTCACCTTGTGTACTTTTGACAAACTGTGTTTTAGTAATACCACAAGATGCACAAGTTGCTTTTAACACTTTTCTGCCATTTGTTGCTAACATGTACTGAAGATTAACATTTTCCTTAATCATCTTTTCCTTAACACAGTAACTCATATATAATATAATTAGATAAAATATGATTTTATAATGTTTTCATTTTCTATTGGCTTGTAAGGTTTTAGTATTTTATAAAGTACATCATAAATCTTATGTCCATCTTGTAACTTTTTAATGAAGAACAGACAGAAATATCCACGCAGTACACTTGTTTTATCTTGGTATTGAATGGTGTTGTATTTTATATTAGGTATGTATGTTAAAACTTCTTTTGGTGCTCTTAGACCAAACAGATCAAAGTAATAACTATCATAATAATAAGTTCCAGTGTGTACAAGGTCCAGTATGATCATCAAGATTAATAATACCAGATTCTTGTTTATTTTGTTTTATCGATAATTTGTTCTTGCTGAACACTCCTCTGAAGTTTTATATACCTAGCTGCATGACCCATTTCATTATATCTAAAATAGTATGATAATGGACCTTTGGAAACGGCCGAAACGACACATACGAAATATTGCAGTCTCGGTTTGATTGAGACTGTTCATGAGCGGTAGTGTAATATGCTAACTACCGCTGACGCCCTCTAGCCCCGGGTTGAGCAGAATTCAATAGTAATAAAATCAATAGTAAAAATTTTAACCATCCCCAAGATGGCATGCATATGGCAGTGGACATGGAGTTTATTGCTTCCTCATGTCGTACGGCGTATGGTCCCAGTATCTAATAAAAAATAAATTCCCCGAAGAGCGAAATAAACATAATGGAATTTAGTTGGGAGCAGCGGTTATGAAGCCTGCATATCACAAGTAACAGTCACAAGTAACAGTCAAAAGACTAAATTATCTAAGTTTGTCTGCTTTTTAATTTAGTCTTTTGGCTGTTACTTGTGATATGCAGGCTTCATAACCGCTGCTCCGAACTAAATTTCATTTTGTTTATTTCACTCTTCGGGGCATAGTTTTTTGTTAGATACTGGGACCATATACCGCTGGGGGGGGGGGGGGGGTGGGGGGAGGTGGGGGGGGTCCTTTTCCCGTCAAGCCACTAATAAGAGATCCAATCAATGGAATTCCTAATGATGCAAGCAGTCCAAGAAATCCTCCATCTTGTCGTTATTGCTTTGTCAAGGTAAAAGGGCATCTTGTTTCTTTGTGCAAGTGTTAATTTATTTGATCCAAGAAGTGCTTGTTTTTTATCACTAGGCACGGTTACCATCTCATTTTCAAATAGTTTGCCAATTCCAGTACTTGCCAGACCACTTAGGGCTCCTGTCGCTAGTGGTCTAATACTTTTGGAGCGAGTCTAGCAACTGTTGGTAATATTGTTTTAGTCAACAAACCAGCTAATGCTCCCAAAAAGCCTCCATTTTGAGACTGAGATCTCATTTGTGTTTTTGATATATTTATATCTAACCCGCGTCCGTCGTTTATTGCCTTCTTAATATTTTTAATTTGCGTTTTTGTTAACAACAAAGGAAAATCTCCAGTGAGTTGGTTATTTCTTAACCTGAGTGTTAATTCACTCTTCTTTTCATAAGCTCTCGCTAAACTCTGTTGTTGACCATCTGTTTAATTTACTGAATAATTTGTGTAAGTCATATATATTATATGTTAGATTAAAATACAGCCGATAGGTTGGAGGATAAGCTTTAGCTTAGACTACAACTAATTCATTTCCAACAGTATCAATAACAACATGTTCTTCATAAAGAACCAGCTTTATATCGAGCAGCAAGAGGTATATCTAATTTATATCTCAAATTTAGTTGTTTTGGATCAATGCTGACTTCATCACTTTTATAGCTTAAATCAAAATATATCAACCAAAGAGATTTTTAAAAAATTACTTGCATTGAGTAAAGTTCCAGTGTCTTTATCATTTTGTTTGTAAGAATAATTAATAAGATATATTGTATTCAGTCTCTGGATAACTGTATTCAGTCTCTGGATAATAAATTCCGTTTCGAACTTCCAATCTAGCTGATTGTAAATAGCGATTAGTATTAGTAGCATTAGTTTAAAAGTATCTAAAAGATGAGGATTTTGTGTTTGAGAAGAACTCTTGTCGGCCCTTTGCAAATACACAAAAACATGTTTGGGATTTTTAACACTAGCTGTTATTCTAAATACGGATTCAGTTGCTTCAGAACTTTCGCTTTCTTGTAACATTTCACGAAGGTAAGTTCATCTTGTTGCTGTCATGTGAATTGCTATTACATAACTTAAACCATCTGAGTTAAATATCATTCTAGGTATCCACAAAACTAATTTATTAATAACTACTCGACCATCATCACCACTTGATTTGAAAATTAGCACATTATCATCTGTCAGTTGCAAGCTAATTTGAATCTGACTAGGAGGAAGCATGTTTGTTTCTAAACGATATATAGGGTCCTATAGAAACCACAGCGTCCGAACGCAATGGCATCGTAGGTCCGCTCTGTACTGCAAACAAGGACTTGAAACTACAATGAAAGAGACAAAAAAACAAAAGAAAGGGTGGTGAAGACAGGGTTACCGACATGGAACGGTCAGTAGGCAATAAGGCCTACTGGTTAGCTTGAATCGATTTTATATGCGCACAATCCTCGCTATTATCCTGTCTTCAGCGCCCAAATAGACAAGACAGTGTAAACAAAACTACATCCCATCAAAAGGAAATCTCTAACAATAAAGTCCACATCCAGAGAAACCAACTAAAGATATACATACAAAATAATAAACATCTCAGGATGTATCCAGAATCGTACTGAACAACCATAGTAGTTGCAGCTAAAGAGAAAACCAATCTAGGGTACGACCAGAAAACCCGAGGGACGAAAGCTCATGCACCCACCTCCCTTAGTTGGGGTTTCAGTAGGTACAATCATAGAGTCCCAAGAGGTATTCCAGTCATCGCACAAGTGAAAAGTGAAGCGTAATGACTGACTATAGAGGGGTCAATCACTAAACATGCAGTGCACTGTAAAACCAAGGGGTTATATCCTTTTCTGACGAACTTCCTGATTAAATTTGTAAAGCGGTCAGGAAACCCGTCAGACCCTTTAACTTTCGAAGTTTATAGACCACATCTCCATAAAATTAGGGTTGTGATATACCTAGTCGCAGAAGTGTTTTAAGGTTGGTGTTGTACTTTTCCAGCAGGCCCTCGTTGCGGCGGTAGAATTTAGAGAAAGATCTACGTAGTTTGTGATAACGAAAACCCTGCTGAAGAAACCCTTTACTTGTAATAACTTGATTACGATCATTGAAGTCTATAACATCATTATACGCTCTAGCAAATCGAATGAGTTGGGAGATATACACCCCATATGAGGTAGCACGAGGTACATCTCCATCCAGGTGTGGATAGTTAACGATGTTAAAATTGAAATCATCTCTCTTATCATAGATTTTAGTATGAATACAATCATTTGAAATCGAGAGATGAAGATCTAGAAATGCTGCTACAGTATCCGAACTGTTGGCTTTATTCAACGTGAGCTCTGGTGGATAAATGTGAGTAACCATATGAGCAAAAAAAGGATTATCAATATTGAGTATGTCATCAAGATACCGAGAAGTACTATTAAAGGCATCAATAATTTCACCCTGGCTAGCAGGTGACAAACTCAACATAAAATCTCTTTCAAAGCAGTACAAAAACAAATCTGCAACAAGTGGCGCACAGTTAGTACCCATAGGAATACTGACAACCTGCGGTAAATGGTTTTACCGTATCTTATAAAGATGTTATCCAGAAGAAAAGATAAGGCTCTACAAACATCAGTACAAGTCCACATATTATACTTATCAATGGGGGCGTTAGTAAAGAAAGCCCTGACATTATTACAAGCTAGAAAAGTTGTACCTTCTCTAGCAAATGTCTTCTGAATAAGCTGAAGCAATTTTTCTTTGATAAGATGATGTGGTAGTGTAGTATACAGTGTAAAAAAGTCGTAGGTGCTTAGAGAAGAGGCATGAAAATGCTTACACCGTAGTTTGTCAAGAACTTCTCCAGAGCTTTTGATAGACCAAACCTTCACAGAAGGAATATTTGTTTAATGGAATTATAGAGTCAACTTTTTGATTAGTTACGATGAAAAGATGACGAGATGCAAATCCAAGCTGGATTATAACCAGCTTGATCAGCTCAGGGCTCTGCTAGAGCTGTATTGTCTAAAGAAAGTATTCGTTTGTTCCGGTTGATCTTGAATAATTGATAGACATTTTCAGTAAACTTTTGACAACAAATCAACCAATTTTTAAACAAATATGTGAAGATTATTTCCATCGTAAACTATTTTTCCATTTTGTTTAACTTGCATTTGATCAATCAATGAAGCTGCATCATTAATTAAAGTAATTCTGTCAGCGTCTGCGAAAGCAGCTCCGTCAGCAAGCTTGTTTACTTGAAAACTTATTTCAAAATATGCGTTATACCAATCAAAGTGAGAACTTCTATCATTTATTGTAAATTGATAACCCTTTTCATTAGTCTAGTAGCATTTCCAGGTATTACTATAGGGGTATCTAATTGAATAGGTACATGTTCAGTTCGGGTATTATTTTTTTCACTTCGAAACATCTATATATACTATTTATTAGATTATGTTTTATTAATTAATGGCTTGATTCTTGTATGAACATTTGTACTTTTGAATGATTCCCCTTCCGGAAAGTAATCTATTAATTCTTGTATTTACATCTTCTTCGATTATATTATCAGCTACAACTTTAGCCACATCTTCTTTTGCATCTCGTGTATGTTCTTTTAAAATTATTTCACCTGTTGGATTAGGTTTTATAACTGAAACTAATTCATCAGCAGCCATTTTACCTACTTCATCCCCAAGTTTCTTAGAACCACTCTCTATGATTTGTTTACCAGCAGTTTCTAATGCCTTTTTACCTGCTGTTTTCACAGACTCACTAAATATCTTCGAGCCATCCTTTGAAACAATGTCAAATATACCAGCTCCATTTAATCTGTCAACTTGAGTACAGGTTCCCGTACTAGTGTCATAAACTTAAACGTGTCATATAACTTATATTACATTAATTATTTTAAAACAAGCCGAAATGATGTATGAACCCCGTTAAGATTAATAATTTTACCAGAGAAATCGGTTATGTAAATATTAATACTGTTAATGATCGTTTTGTTTACTTCGCAGTATCCAACCCTTATCGGTTCATCTTTAAAACGATATGACCTTGTAAGATCAGCTGTACTTATTTCATAAATGACATCCCGTATGATTCATCAACAATAGAATTACTTATTAAATCACAGTGAATATACAATGTATCGATAGAATTTGTTATGTTTGGTGTTAAAGTTCCAAATTTAGTTGATCTAATAACTACTTCTTTATCAAAGCCGTTTAAAGAGCGAAAGATTGATTCTCTTAAATCAAGTACGAAATTATTATGAATGGTAACTAAACATTTAAAACTTGATAAATCAAACTCAATTCTTATTGGAACAGGCGAGTCATCGAGTAAATCGCCGTTTACAGTCAATGTTTCTTTTATGTAATTATCGATATCAGCATAACTGTAATTTCCATTTGTAAATCTAATAGTTTTCCAATCTTTTCCGTTGTGATACCTTATCACTTTGTTATTAAAATCTTCACTAATATTATACCATGAGTAAGTCATAGAATTAATATTGTCAAGTCCAATGCCATATTGTTTGTTCTTGTCTTATATTAATGGCCTGTCAAACACAGTTGTAAAATTACTCGGTGTATTTGAGCTAATAATTATTGAAGCTTTTTCTGATGGTAATAATGTTTTGTTCCATATAAAATAAGTAGTCAATATTAATCACCGTTGTAAAACAGTTTAAAACTAGATTTGTCAAAATCAAAAACTTGAGTAGTGGAAATTTTGGTGGTTGGAAAGATGGTCTAATATTTAGATTTCGAAAGATATGCTTCAAATGTTCCTTTTAGTATTCGTTTACCCTTTTTCAATTTTGGTTGAGCATGTGACTCATCAGTACTTGAACGTATATTAAACAAACTAAACCATTCTATACCAAGGTCTGTATTTGTAACTGCATATGTAAGATCTGCTTCAACTATACAGCGCCCGGGTTTTACAATTTCGAAGCCTACATCCACTTCAGTAGCATATTCTCCACTTTTTACAAATGAACTATATGTACGAGTAAATGCTTCGATAAAATTATTACGTTTTGTTCTTTCAAGTGGTTTTCGTGTTGGATATGATATATAGTCAAATTGACTAGTAGAATCTATCATGATGCTCATACCATCATCTATTGCATATTCAAAAAGTAGAATCAGACTTATATATTCTACTTTTACTTTCAACTCATCAATTATACCAAAAATTGCTGTGTGCCGGCTGTCAGACTTTTGATTATGCTCTTTAAGAAAAGCGATTTCATTATCAAAAGCTTTGCTCCTTTCATCCTGGGCAGCTTTTAATTGCTTTGAGACATCATCAGTAGCAGTTTCTATTTTATTAGTGTCAACCAGTTTGTTCAGAGCAGTCTCAAGCGTCTTGCTGCCAACAATTTTCTTTTTGATATCTTTAAACTCTTTGTTGATATCGGCAACGTTAGTGTTTATCTGCTCATTTAATATTTTAATTTGAGTTATTTCATCAGTAAAAGAAGTTCTCATTTGTTTTGAAGCATCAGCAATAGCAGTTTCTAGTTCATTGTTGTCAACCATTTGTTTATTGATTTCCTTAATTCGCTCATTAATACTTTCAACACCAACATGTATTTTTTCACCTAACTTTTTATAGAGATCGCTATCTTCCAATCCATCTTCTTTCTTTTCTAACTCTTTGAAAGCATCACCTAGAAGTTTTATTTCATCTTTTAAACCATTTTGAATTTCAATCATTTTCTCACGGTTTGTTTGTAACTTTGTTTGTATTTGACTTAGTTTATCATCAACACCTGTTGTCAAAATTGTCATCATATCTGGAATTTTATCAATATTATAATCACGTATGATCTTTGCTACTCTTCTTGCAGTAAATTGCTTTGTTGCTGCGTCATCTGCTTTTTCTGGATTGCCAACATTGATAATTTTATTATTATCCATGTTGAGATTACATTGTAATAAGTTTTCCTGTTTTTTACCCTTGTGAAGATGATTAACCAAACGTTTTTGTTTTACATACTCAGACAGAACAATACCAACATTTTTAATATTAACACTGCCAGCACTCACTTCCTCACCAAGATCGTTAAAAAGTCCCATTATATATAATATGATTAGATTAAATTACACCGTTGAAGTTACGCTTTACTAACGTCCTCGGACGATGAAGATATACAGTCATACTGTTTGTCAGTTGCCTTTTTATACTGATCTTTGCTAACACCTGGTTCATTAGAAAGCATACATAGCTCACGATTAAATGGAGTTGCGAAGAAGATGTAATGAGAACAATTTAAGCGGATGTCTTTGGGAGTTGTGTAATAAGATTGCGTTAAATAAATTACACAACAATTTCTGTGTCTTCCCTGGATGAAATAATTAATAATATTGTTTTGATTGCGTTCACAAACATAATCATCAAAAATGACTATCTTCTGATTATCCGAATCTAAAGTATCCACAGGGATAACTTCATCATTTGAGCATCCTAATATGTATTAGACTTGAATTTTATTCTTATTTGCTATTTTTTCAAGTTTTTGTGACAAGACCGGATACTTGGACAGCTCTAAGTTTTTAGCAAACAAGTAAATCTTGTCGTAATACACTAAAGGTTTGAATAACATGTGAACTAATGTATTCGTCTTGACAGAACCTGAATTACCGCATATAACCATTCAGACAACAGTCTGGCATAAATTTCTGTTTGAAATTACCGTTTTCTGTCTTCATATCATAGTTTGGAATTTCCATTATAATAATACTTGGATAATATTAATATTACCTAACTATTATTATATATGTCTAAAAACTTAATATACTTTAACTTATTTAACTTATCTTAATCTATCTTATTTTAATCTAACCTTATATTGTACATGTCTTTGTTAAAATGGAAAGAATTAGCAGATAAAAAAACAAAAATCGAGTGAGCTTGTTAAAGAATACGAGAATAAAGTTACTCAAAAAAGACTAGAAAAAGGAGCTAGTCGTGGTTTATACAAATAAATATTTAAACCTGTAACTAGCGAAATAAAAGATCAGTCAGAACAATTATATAAGCAGTTAGCTACTCTCCCGGAAATAAGTCAGCAATTAGCTACTCTTCCAGCAGTTATAGGTGGGGAAGTACAAGAACAAAAAGCGAACCAGGGAATACCTCAGTTATTTGCTGAAGAACCTCGTAAACCAACTACTGGTGATCTAGATGCTAAAATTGATAAAGAAGTGATAGATATACATGACTTACCCTTACCGTCGAGTGTAGCTGGATATAATTCAAAACTTGGAGACATACTCGAACAGGTTAGTGGGATTATCAAACAAAATGGTCGCGATAGGGCTACAGTCACTAACAACTTAAACTTGAAAAGAATGCAACCGCGAGAGACCAATACAAACGAGTTAAATAAAACTCTGGAAAACGAGTCAAAAGCTTTAACATATTATAGAGAAAGAATTGATGCAATGCTTCTGCATAGTGAAGTCTTTTCAGGTAAGGGATTACAACAAAATAAAAATTCCAACAACGTCGACAAAGATGGTCACTATGGAATGTTACAAATTCGTTTACATAAGGTTGTTGGTCATCACAAACTTATTGCTAAACAAGGAGAAGCAGTTGTGCTAGACCTAAAAGTAGATGATGATTTTGTGGTTTGATAACAAAGATATGGTCATGTGTATACCAAGGACAATAATCTGAAATCGACAAAAGTCAGAGATGTTTTTTTAACTTTTGCACTATCTGAATTTTCATACCAAATGGCATTCCTTGTCAACACACCATATTAAATAGATCAGATATTTAGAACAGTCAATGGACATTATAAAATATGCATTTTAGGTTCAATTAGAATGATGAATATGCCAATTATGTCGATTTTTATGCCAAAATTGATTTTTTAAAAGAAAATTCTTCAAAATTGGTGGTACCATACCTAATTATAGTAGCGAATATTAGCTCATTAATGCCAAAAAACACCGCTAAAACCAAAATTGATACTAGCTGAACGCTACCAAGTCGAGTTTGAATGATAAGAAATAATATTTTACCTTTTACACAAATCTTCATTTTTTCACAGTATCCTATTTTAGGGAGTAGGTGAAGGATTAAGTGGTTTCATGCCCACCAGACCTGTTTCCATGCAGATTTAATTCATGAAATATCTTGCAAACATGCAACCCTACATGTTCATACCAAAAACACATAATGTAAACACTTCAGAAACACATCATTTTAAACACGAAAAAAAAGAAACTCAAAATTACGGCTTTTATAGATAAAATTGGACTAAAAACGCTAAAAACCTGTGTAAAACACTGTAGACAACTTGTTTTTGAGCTCATTGTACCAATTGTTATCGGATAAGTGTCCCTAGGTACGAATCTGAGCGAGTCCTAATTACTGTACATATCTCTTATAGGTATGAAACCACTAATTATTTTCCCAATAGACCCAATGTTAAAGTGTCACATATTAATGATTTGCTGCAACTTCAACTCAAGTATGGATAATGCAGCAGTATAATATTCCTATAGAAAACTAATTTTCCACTTGAAAAATCACCAGAAAAGGTGTGGTCACAATGCATGTAAGAAAGTTCTTCTTTTTTTTACTAAACAGGTCAAGGGTATAGCTGTTTTCAGTGATGGTTGCTCACAAAGTGTAAGCATAGAGTCGAAATTTCGAAAATGTTCATCAGTGATCCAGTAAAACCTATTAATAAGCTTCTAATAAATACAACCACAAAATCGAACACAAATGGCAGTTTTCCCCTACTTATAATGACCATTTCCATCAAAAAAGGAGGGATTACTTTTTATTATAGGAACTACATTCGACTACACCTCGGAGGTTTACATGTAATTAGTGGTGATAAACCTACAAGAGAAGAAAACATGTTCAGATGTTTCTTGAATGAGGATGTTGTGTTGTCATTTTCATAACATGCTTAAAAATACCTACATCATGCAAATCCAATGATTATTTGTCGAGATATGGTCATGTGTAACCCTAACCCTAACCCTAACCCTAACCCTACCAAGGACAATAATCTGAAATCGACAAAAGTCGGAGATGTTTTTTTAACTTTTGCACTAGCTGAATAGTAGTATAGAAACGAGGGGTACCAGTACAGTTTTCCATCACGGGCACGAGAAACACTAGTGAAATATGCCAGTGGGGACTCAGGCGTAACTCTCATTCACACCACCAAGATCTAAATGTCAGTCACGCCTAAATCAACACCAACATATTTCAACAGTTTTCTCAAGCACCCCGCTCTGGAAAACTCCGCTGATACCCTTCGTTTCTATACTACTAATCAATCCGGTTTGTCATTTTAATAACATAACATTTGCAACTCATTAGGCAAAGTCAGACGGAACCGGGCAGTAGTCTTCATCATCGCTCTGCATATCATTTTTTACCATGGAGTATTTTATTTTTCTACACTTTGCTATTTTGTATTTCATTTCAAGAAGCTCTTCTTTGTTTTTAACCAGCTCACGTTCATAATTATCCATTTCAACCAGAAATCGTTTTTTTTTGGTGTCCATAAAATCATCACGAACTACTTTATATTCTACTTGGAGTTGCTTGCTTGTCATTATTTTTTCTATATTTATCTTTTAAATGGTTAAGTTTTCTGCAAACCTTTTCTAATCTTTCTTGTACCATTATATAATAATACTATATATAATTATTTTTAAACCCTTATTTAATATTTTCAATATCCTTGAATGGAACCCAACTGTTGAAATCCTCATTGTAACCCTTCCATTTAATCAATGCTTGTTTCTTTTTGTAATCACGTCGTATTACTTTTTCAATTCTGAATACTTCTTGGTCAGCTTTTATCATTTCTAATTCATAAAAGCTTTCATCAATGTTTTCGTTGTTTAAATCTTTTATTTTGTATGTCACAGGATTTGTGTTTTGAATTTCACCAACAACAAATATTTCTTCAGTCCAATTTGGGGTATAACCTTTCTCAAACGTTCTTTTATATTTGCTGATTCTAACATTATGCCCTATTTTAAACTTTGGCCTAATTTGATTACTTCTCATCTTTCCATACAAGTTGAAATATACCGTTCCTTTATTTTTCTCATCACTTGCTTCAGTTGGTGTCATTTTAATACTCCGATGTTTTGTATTATTATACTTATCAACCATTTCTTGTAACACGTCTAAATATGTGTTTGTATTGTTTGCTGTGAAATATTTCCACATCCTCTCTTTTAATGTTCTGTTAAATCGTTCAATTACTACAGCTTTTCGGAAATTGAAAGTGTGATACATTTTGGTATTATTATCATCAAGAAACTGCTTAAACGTCTTATAGTAAAATTCCACACCTTGATCAACCCACAACAATTTACACTGTCTTCCTGTACTGATTATCTGTTTGAACGCTTTGTTAATTTCTAAACCAGTTTTATTTGGAACGGGTACAACCCAAGCAAATTTACTAAATAAATCAATAACATTAAGCAAGTATTTAGTACCTTTATTATACTTTGAAAACGATTGCATGTCAAGCAAGTCAGCAGACCATATTTTATCAATTTCATTAACAATCACACGGCGTTGAGTAAACTTTCTTCGTATGGGCTTATGAAGTTCATCTGCTAACTTGTCAGTCCACTTCAACGCCTTTTTTCTCGTTTTTTGAGTTACCAAGACCAAGTTTATATTTTGTACTAATAACTGGTTTTACTATCAAATTCTTAGCGATATTTTCTCAAAGTGATTTGGATTTGCTGTTTTCAAACCGGTCAGCATGTTTTTATCACACATTGATTTATTACTAGGATTTTCATCATAACAAATATCATGATCTTTGCAAACAGCATCTAACTCATTTACCGACTCTCCGCTATCAAGCGGATTACCCGGACCACAATATTTAAAACCAGGAAGTGTTAGCCCCTTTTTGGGTAGCAAAGGGAGCAAAGCTTTATGAATATCAATATTTCCACCTTCTGTGTTTTTAACAAACTTTGTTTTAGTAATACCACAAGACGCACAAGTTGCTTTTAACATTTTCTACCATTTTTTGCTAAAACATACTTAGGATCAACATTTTCAGTAACCATTTTTTCTTTTATACAATAACTCATATATAATACGATTAGATTAAACTTCGTTTACAAAATATGATATTATAATGTTTTCATTTTCTATTGGTTTGTATGGTTTTAATGTTTTATAAAGAATATCGTACACACTATTTCCCTCTTGCAACTTTTTGACAAAGTACAAACAGAAATATCCGCACAAGACACTTGTTTTATCTTGATATTGAATGGCATTGTATTTTATATTAGGTTTGTACGCTAAAATTTCTTTTGGTGGGCTCAGACCAAACGGATCGAAGTAATAATTATCATAGTAACAAGTCCAGTGTGTGCCAGGTCCAATATAATCATCAAGATTAATAATGCCACATTCTTGTTTATTTTGTTTTGTTGGTAATTTGTTCTTGCTAAACACTCCCCAGAATTTCTGTATACCTAGCTGCTTGACCCATTTTATTATATCTAAGTTAGAGATAGGTTTATTTTGAAAATTTAATTGTTTTTTATGAATGGGATACTTCTGTACGGTCTAATTTGTGAGTCTACTTGCAAAACTTTTCCACGATCAACTCTTAGTCCTTTTCCTTTTCTACCTACTTGCAAACCTTTTCCAGTTAAACCACTAATAAGAGATCCAATCAATGGAATTTCTAATGATGCAAGCATTCCAAGAAATCCTCCATCTTGTTGTTGCTGCTTTGTCAGTTTAATAGGACAACAACCTTTAGACTTTATCATCTTGTTTCTTTGTGCAAGTGTTAATTTATTTGATCCAAGAAGTGCTTGTTTTTTTGTCACTAGGAATAGTTACCATCCCATTTCCAAATAGTTTGCCAATTCCAGTACTAGCCAGACCTCTAAGTGCTCCTGTTGCTAGAGGTCCTAATATTTTTGGAACAAATTTAGCAACTGTTGGTAAAATTGTTTTAGTCAACAAACCAGCTAATGCACCTAAACAGCCTCCATTCTTGGACTGAGATCTCATTTGCGATTTTGATATATTCATGTCTAATCCCTGCCCACCAGATTTAGCCTTGTCAATATTGTTAATCTGGGTAGCTGTAAGTAGCAAAGAAAAGTTTCCAGTTAGTTGGTTATTTTTTAACCTGAGCGTTAATTCACTTTTGTTTTCATATGCTTTTGCCAGACTTCGTTTCTGGCCATCTGATTAATTTACTGAATAATTTATGTAAGTCATATATATTATAAGTAAGATTAAACTATTACTAATTCATTTGCGACGGTATTATTAACTACATCTTCTTTATAGAGAATCAGAGCATAAACTATATATGGAGCAGCAGGAGATATATTAGCCTATATCTCAAACTTAGTTGTTTTGGATCAATACTGACTTCATCACCTTTATAACTCAAATCAAAATGTATCATTCCGAAAAGAGTTTTAAAAGTACCTATGTTTAGTAAAGTTCCAGTGTTTTTATCATTTTGCTTGTGAGAATAATTAATAACATCTCTGAATATTTTTATGATATTATCATGGCTGTATTAGGTTTCTGGATAATAAACTCCATTTCCAACTTCCAGTTTAGCTGATTGTAAATAACAATTAGTATTAGCAGCATTTACCGTAAAAGTATCCAAAAGATGAGGATTTTGTGTTTGAGAAGAAGTCTTGTCTGACCTTTGCAGATAAACAAAAACTTGTTTCGGATTTTTAACACCACCCACTATTCTAAATGTGGTCTCGGTCGCTTGGCTGCTTCCGCTTTCTTGTATCATTTCACGGAGGTAGGACCATTCTGTTGATGTCATATGATTTGCCATTACGTAACTTAAACCATCTGTGTTAAATATCATTCTAGGCATCCACAAAACTAATTTATTAATAACTACTCTACCATCATCACCACCAGCTTTGAACATTAGCACATTATCATCTGTCAGTTTCAAGCTAATTTGAATCTGACTAGGAGGAAGCATGTTTGTTTCCAAACCTTCAAAGAAGGAATATTTGTTTAATGGAATTATAGAATCAACTTTTTGATTAGTTATGATTAAAGCATGACGAGCAGTAAATCCTAGGTAATAACCAGCTTGATCATCTCGAGATTCTGCCACAGCCGTATCATCCAAATAAAAGTATTCATTTGTTCCGGTTGTTTTTGCATAATCGTCAGAAATTTCAAGCAAGCTTTTGGCGTTAACAAATCTGTGAAGGGTATTTCCATCGTTAACTTTTTTTCCATTTTTGCTTTACTTGCATTTGATCAATCAGTGAAGCTGCATCGTTAATTAAAGCAATTCTGTCAGCGTCTGCGAAAGCGGCTCCATCAGCAAGCTTGTTTACTCGAAAACTGATTTCAAAATGTGCGTTATACCAATAAAAGTAAGAACTTCTATCATTTAGTGTAAACTGATAACCACTTTTTATTTGCCTGGTAGCATTTCCTGGTTGTGCTATAGGAGTATCTAACTGAATAGGTACATGTTCATATCTAGTATTATATTTACCACTTCGAAACATCTATATATACTAGTAATTAGATTATTTGTTTTATTAATTAATCGATTAATTCTTTCATGAATTCCCCTTCCGGATAGTAATCTTTTAATTTTTGCATTTACATCTTCTTCATTCCCAGCTACATCTTCTTCAGTTTCAGCTACAACTTCTTTTTTGTTATCAGCCTTTGTAAGTTCTTTTAAAATTATCTCACCTTTTGGTTTAGGTTTAATAACTGAAACTAATTTATCAGCAGCCATTTTTCCTACTTCATCCCCAAGTTTTTTAGAACCACTCTCTATGATTTGTTTACCAGCAGTTTCTAATGCCTTTTTGCCTGCTGTTTTCACAGACTCACTGAATATCTTTGATCCGACATATGAAAAAATGTCAAATATACCAGCTCCAGTTAATCGATCAACTTGAGTATATGTTCCCGTGCTAGTGTCATAAACCTTTTTTAAGCGTGCCATATAACTTATGTACATTAATTCCTTCAAAACAAAACGAAATGATGTGTGGACACCATTAAGAATAATAATTTTACGAGAGAAATCGGTTATGTAAATATTTATACTGTTAATGATTGTTTTGTTTACCTCGCAGAACCCGACTCTTATCGGTTCATCTTTGAAAGGATATGATCTCGTAAGATCAGCTGTACTTATTTCATAAATGACATCCCCGTATGATCCATCAATAATAGAATTACTTATCAAATCACAGTGGATATACAATGTATCGATAGCATTTGTATTGTTTGGTGTTACAGTTCCAAATTTAGTTTCACTAATAACTGCATCTTTGCCAAACCCAATCAAGGTGTGAAAGTTTGATTCTCTGAAATCAAGTACGAATTTATTATGAATGGTAACCAAACATTTAAAACTTGATAAATCAAACTCAGTTTTTATCGGGACAGGCGAGACATCGGTTAAATCATTGTTTACAGCCAATGCGTCTTTTATGTATTTATCAATATCAGCATAACTGTAATTTCCATTTGCAAAACTAATAGTTTTCAAATCTGTTCCATTGCTATACCTTATCACTTTGTTATTAAAATCCTCGCTAATATTATACCATGAGTAAGTTATGTAATTAATCTTATCAAGCCCAATGGCATACTGTTTGTTCTTACCTACCATTAATGGTCTGTCAAATACAGTTGTAAAATTACTCAGTGTATTTGAGCTATTAATTATTGAAGCTTTCTCTGATGATAATACAATTTTTTGTTCCATATAATATAGGATGGATACATTTTATTAATACTAATTATTCCGGTATGTAAAATAGTTTATAACTTGATTTTTCAAAATTGAAAACTTGTGTAGTGTCGGCTGCTATAACCACGTTGAGAAAAATAATATGTGATGGTTTTAAATACAATTCAAATGTTTCTTTTAATATTCGTTTCTTACGTTTTATTATCGGGTAAAGATACTTTCTACCCTCAACTGCTGTAAAAAAACAAGAAACTTTCTACATCTGCTCCCGTGTAAGTAAAATCTATTTCAAATACATAACGACCTTCTTTACAAATTTCTGAACCAGGATCTTTTTTTATAATATTCTTCACCTTTTATAAGTGGATTGGCTACAAAAGTAAACGCTGCGAGAAAACCATCACGTTTGGTTCTTTCAAGTGGTTTTAGCGTCGGGTATGATTCATGTTTAGTTATGTAAGTAGTAGTAGTATCTTGGGTGATGCTCATTCCATCATCTATCATATATTCAAAAAGTAGAATCCTACTTAAATAGTCTACTTTTACTTTCAACCCATCAATTATACCAATAACTGCTGTGTGCCGGCTATCAGACTTTTGATTATGTTCTTTAAGAAAAGCTATTTCATCATCAAAAGCTTTGCTTCTTTCATCCTGAGCAGCTTTCAATTACTTCGAAGCATCATCAATAGCAGTCTCAAGTTTATCAGTGTCAACCAGTTTGTTCAGAGCAGTCTACAGCGACTTACCGTCAACCATTTTCTTTTTGATGTCTTCAAATTCTTTGTTGATATCAGCAACGTTGGTGTTTATCTGCTCATTTAATATTTTACTTTGAGTTATTTCGGTAGTAAAAGCAGTTCTCATTTGTTTTGAAGCATCAGCAATAGCAGTTTCTAGTTCATTGTTATCAACCATTTGTTTGTTGATTTCTCCAATCCGTGTATTAATATTTTGAACACCAGTTCTTATTTGTTCGCTTAATTTCTTGAAGTTTTCACTCTCTTCCAATACATCTTCTTTCTTTTCTAGCTCTTTCAAAGCATCCCTCAAAAGTCTTATTTCATCTTTCAAACCGTTTTGAATTTCAATCATTTTCTCACGGTTTGCTTGTAACTTTGTTTGTATATGACTAAGTTTATCATCAACACCTGTTGTCAGATTTTTCATCATGTCTGGACTTTTATCAATATTATAATCACGTATGATCTTTGTTATTCTTCTTTGGGTATATTGCCTTGTTGCTACATCATCTGCTTTTTCTGGATTGCCTACATTGATAATTTTATTCATGTTAAGATCACTTCTCAAAACATTTTCATGGTTTTTACCCTTGTGAAGATAATTAACCAGATGTTTTTGTTTTACATACTCAGACAGCACAATACCAAAGTTTGTAATATTAACACTGCCAGTAGTAACTTCCTCGCCAAGATCATTAAAAAGCCCCATTATATATAATATGATTAGATTAAATATCACCAGTGAAGTTTCTTTTGACTAACTTCCTCGGACGATCAAGATACAGAAAGTCGTACTGCTTGTCAGTCGCTTTCTTATACTGATCTTTGCTGACACCTTTTTTTTATAATATAATATCTTTATTTTCAACATTTTTTTCATACATGGTTTTTATATACATTTTGATTTAAAACATATATAATAAAGTGTAAACTTAAAGATAATACGATGTTTTTGGTTTTTGTGGAAGATTTCTGCCCGATCATGATTTTTTGTTTTTTAAATGGATTATATTTTTAACATTCATACTAAAATAGAGAAATACAGCAACAACAACAACAATACCAAAAAAAAAAAAACAACAAAAATACACAATACCCCTCGCATTGTGTATTTTCATTATTTACTGATTTGAATGTGCCTATGCTTGTATATTATTTTGTTTAAAATTGACTACTTATAATGGCTCTATTTCTGGTTTTGTTAAAAGAAGAAAAAGGAGCGGGAATCTCCCACATATATATGTAACAAAAAAATCTATATAATGTTCCATTAATACAATTTGTTGTAAATAAAGTTGTTGGTTTTTAAATAAAAAAAGGAATTTTTTTTCCTGAAATATTATACAGAATTCAATGACTAAATATATTAAATTAAAAAAAAATTCAAGAACAATTAATTTGCTTACTTGGGAATTACAATGTCAACACATTGAATACTATATAATACCACAAAGGAAAAAATCTATGGAGAGAAATGTAGTCTAGAAAAAAAAAGAATATTTACTAAATTAAAATGTAATAAGAAAAAATAATGAAAAAATAAATAAATTTATAATATTAAAAAAAAAAAAAAATACCAGCCAAGGGGATGTTTAACATATTATTTTTTTTAAAGAGTAACAATGGACGTGTGTTTTCCCTTTCAAAAACAAGATATGAAAATTAATTTAGGAGAAAAGATCTCCGTTTGCTGTTATGTTTGTCTATTTTGTCATTTTTAAGAGCAATTTCTTTTTCTATTACTATACTTTTAAATAAATATGTTTTGTAACCTAAACAACTTGGAATGGTTTTCCTACATTTGTTTATGTAAATGAAGTATTTTGCATTTATAATTATGAAATCAATACATTTGCATGTGTTTGCGTATTAACTATACCAAACGTTGTATTTTGCAAACTCAAGTTAATATGTATGTCATGTGTAATTAAGAACCTATGCAAATCTGACCAGAAAGATTGTATATGCATATATTCCCAACATAAATGATTTACTGTTTCTGTTTCCATTGCACAGAAATCGCAAAGATTAGAATTAGCAATTTTAAATTTCAGTAATTTTGTATTGGTTGCTACAATCCTCATAAGATATTTATATTGGAAATTGCGCAATTTTGTTGAAATAGTTGAATATATTGGTATAGTGTAAAAACAATTCCACTCTAGATTAGCGTTTTTAAACTCTTGTTCCCAACTGTGTTGTTGTATAATATCATTGTTAATCTCGTTTCGTAATTGATGATTGTACAAAAATTTGTTTGTATAATTGGATTTTTGAAGTTTTTCTAAAAGATTTGGTGTAACGTTTTGTGCATTGATTTGTTCGTTTTTTATTTTATTTTTGAAATTTTGGGGAATACATGATATTAATGATGTATATTTGAGAAAATCCTTTGTGGTATGTCATATAGGTAAGCAAAAAATTCAAAATTATAAAATTGTTTGCGTCTATAATCATATGTGTTCAAAATATTTTATACCCTTATAAAGCCAGTCTCTATGAAATATTGGTTTGCCGTTTACTTTTATGTTCGAGTTATTCCATATTATACTTTTGCTTACTGTTTTAACTTCAGCGTGTTTATTTATTTTTTCCCATGCACAAAGTATATTTTGTAAAAAAAGTTTTTGTCCGAACATCTTTTTGATATCGTTTTCATCAATGTTGCATTCAAAAATTGTATTTCCTCCATATTTTTCTAATTCATATAAATATATTTGTTTCCTTTAACCGGCTGTATTGTCCATTAACCTTTTTATCCAGCTGGCTTTAAGAGAGTATATAATTTTTTGTATATCAATCATTTTAATACCCCCATTCTCGTAATCTTGTTTGAGTGTGCTTTTTTAATTTTGCTTGGTTTATTGTCCCAAAGAAATTTGAACATAATATCGTTTATTTCTTTAATTGTTTCGTTTGGTGGATCGGGTAGGACGGTTAGTGGATATATTAACTTTGGAAGAGCAAAAGTTTTTAAAACAGTAATTTTTTCCAAGTAGGGTTAGTTTTCTATGCTGCCAACTTTTTAAACAATTTTTGAACTGTTCTAGTTTAGGTTCCAGATTAAGTTTAAAAACATCAATCTTGTTTGTATTGAAAACATTCCAAGAGCTTTTGCATTTTCAGATGACCATGTAAACTTTCGATTGTTTAAAAATTGTATTTGACTGTTTTTCAGTGTACCTACTCTTAAAACACTGCATTTTGAGGTGTTGAGTCTCAAACCAGATATATTTCCAAAATAATCCAAAGTATGAATTAGTTTCTCAAATGATTGTTTTGATCCATCATTTAAGAAAGTTGCATCATCCGCAAATAATGTGTTTTTAATCTCAATGTCTGCTACAGTAATGCCTTTTATATCCTTATTGTTTTTTATTTCAAATGAGAGCAATTCTTAACATATAATAAACAGATACGGTGATAGTGGGCATCCCTGTCGAACCCCTCGTTTAGTAGAGAAAAAAATCTGTTATGTGCCCATTATTAATGACACTACTTTTAGCGTCGTTGTAAAATAGCTCTATCCATTTAATAAAATTATCTCCAAAATTAAAATGTCTTAAGGTATTAATTAAAAACATATGATTTATGCTATCAAATGCTTTCTCGAAATCGGAAAATAATAGCAGACCTGGAACATTGTGTTCTTCAACATGATCTAAAACTTCAAATAAAAGACGTATGTTTTCTCCAATATATATTCCTTTTAAGAAGCCAGTTTGAGAGCTATCTATTATTGCTAATATGACGCGTTTTACCCTAATTGCAATAGCTTTTTTAGCGATTTTATAAGTAGACTAATTGGGCGCCAGTTTTCTAAAAATGCTGTATCTTTTCCAGATTTTGGAATCAGTGTTATATAGCTTTGTTTTTGAAGTTCATTTAGATGTCCACATCTAAAAGAATAGTTAAGTGATCTAATGAGAAAACATTTGATGTCGTTCCAAAATATTTTATAAAATTCAGTGGTTAATCCGTCAGAACCAGGACTTTTTTCGTTTTTCATTTCCTTTAAAGCGGCAGCACATTCAAACTCCATTAAAACTCCTTCACATTGTTGTTTTTCAGTTTCGTTAAGTTTTGGAATAGAATCATTATAGAAATCTTATCCGATGATGTTTGTTTTGTTTCTGTGTATAATTTTGAATAATATTCGTTGAGAGCTTTTAAAATATGTTTTGTGTTTGAAACAATTTTTTCTTTAACTTTTAACCTATTTATTGTTTTGCTTTCAGCCTTTTTCTTTTCTAAATTTGAAAAATATCTAGTGTTTCTTTCATAATTTTTAACCTTTTCTGATTTTGAACGCAAAATAAAACCGTTTAATCTATTCTCTAGTATTTTTTCGAGTTCATTCTTATACGCCTCATATTCCACTTTTAATGTGTGTAACTCCGTTTCATTCGACGTCTTTTCAATTTTTAACTCTATGTCTTTTATATCCGATGTCATTTTTATTTTCAGTTAATAAGTCTTTTTTCTTTTTTGCAGATGTATACTTTATAGTTTCATTTCTAATTGTTCCTTTTAAGATTTTCCAGAGAGTATTTGGATTTGCATTATTATTTAAGCCAGCTATTTCGCGTAATGCTTTACGAATGCTTTCTTGGTATTCTGTTTGTAATAATATGCTATTATTTAATTTGAAATATCCAGGGCCTTTTGGATTGCTTGCTAAATCTAAAGAAATTGTAACAATTGAGTGATCTGTTTTAAAACCTGTCTTTATTTGGCTTAGCGAAACAATTTTAACAAGACTGTCTGAAATTAGAAAATAATCAAGACGGCAAAATATTGGTAGTCAGGTATTTGAATGCCATGTATATTGGCGTTTTGTAGGATTGTGTAATCTCCAAATATCCGATAAACTATGTGTATCCATTAGTCTTTGCATCTTTAATCTATATTTATTGTGATCGCTAATTCGACCATTTTTCTTATCTAATTTATGTTCTAGAACTGTATTAAAATCTCCACCTATTATAACGTTATTTTCATCATTATTCAAAATAAAGTTATCTAGTTTTTCTATTACAGTGGGGTCGTCCATATTTGTACCATATATGTTTATTATAACAATGTTTTTTTCACTAATTTTTAAATGTAAAGCCTGAAATCGACCTACTACTATATCTGAATAGGAAATAAATTCAACATTCAGATTTTGGTTTAAAAGAATACCGACACCTTCACTATTACTACTATTTCCGCTTAAGTATATATCGTTTCCCCATTTGTTTTTCCATGTATTAACATTTCTCTCAGTAGAGTGTGTCTCCTGCAGAAAGCAAATCGAATAAGATTGAGATTTCAGCCATTCAAACACTTGTTTTCGTTTTAGTTTATTCCCAAGACCTCGAACGTTTAGTGAACATATCTTAAATATCATTTTTTAAAAGAACAGTTGATGATGGATTTGAACAGGGAAAAGCACGCCACATTTTTAACAAATGACTGGAGATAGAAAGAACTTATTTGTCTGAAAAAAAAACATTCACTAAAAAGGATTGAGACGTAATCAAGGGTCTCCGTACAGTACTTAAATATAACTAAATGTGTATAACATACGTAATTGCAATGTTAACATTATGAGATTTTACAATGACAACCATCTACTTATATGTGTTATTATTTCGTATTTAAGGGTAAACGGCAAAAATGACAAAAAAGCAGAAAATATAAAGTAATAGCAGAAAAAAGATAAATAAAAACAAAAAACATAAAATAAAAAAAAAACGAAAAAAAAACAAGAACAGCTAATTATTCATTTAACTCATACTGGTTGCAATAATCCAAATCCGAAATATCCGACTAAGAAGAGAAGAAGAAGAAGAAAAAAGAAGAAGAAGAAGAAGAAGAAGAAGAAGAAGAAGAAGAAGAAGAAGAAGAAGAAGAAGAAGAAAGAAGAAGATGATGAAGAAGAAGAAGAAGAAGAAGAAGAAGAAGAAGAAGAAGAAGAAGAAGAAGAAAGAAAAAGAAGAAAAAGAAGAAGAAGCAGAAGAAAAAGAAGAAGAAAAAGACATCTTGTTCGTTGGAAAGCATACCAAGCTCACGAGTCGCAAAGAAGATGTAATGAGAACAGTTCAAAGGAATGTCTTTGGGAGTTTTGTAATAAGATTGAGATAAATAAATTACACAACAATTTTTGTGTCTTCCCTGGAGAAAATAATTAATAATATCATTTTGATTGCGATCACAAACATAATCGTCGAAAATCTTCTGATTATCTGAATCTAAAGTATCCAAAGGGATAACTTGATCATTTGAACATTCTAATATGTCTCCAACCGGAATTTTATTCTTTTTTGCTATCTTTTTAAGTTTTTGTGACAAAACCTGATACTTAGACTGCTCCAAGTTTTTAGCAAACAAATAAATCTTGTCGTAATAAACTAAAGGTATCAGCAACATGTGAACTAATGTATTCGTCTTGCCAGATCCTGAATTACCGCAAATTAACATTCTAAAACAACAGTCTGGCATAAAGTTCCATAGTTGTTTAAAATTACCGTTTTCTGTTTTCATACCATAGTTTGGAATTTGCATTATAATAATGCTTGGATAATACTTGTCTTAATTAATTTTAATTTATCTTATTTTAATCTAACTTATATTATTACATGTCTGTGTTAAAATCGAAAGAATTAGCAGATAAAATGCGAAAAGCGAGTGAGCTTGTTAAAAAATTCGAGAATAAAGTTATCCGAAAAAGACTAGCAAAAGGAGCTAGTCGTGATTTATACACAGAAGTATTTAAACCTGTAACTAGTGAAATAACAGAGAAAACAAGGCGGCTAGCTGAACATTTGATTACCCTTCCAGAAATACGTCAACAGTTGGCTATTCTTCCTGAGGCAATACGCCCACAATTACTTGCCCCGCCCGAGCTTGACCCGCAATTATTTTTCCCGCCTGAGCGTGGACCTATCAGGCAAACCGTGTATCCCAAACGACAATCTCTAGCTGATTACAGAGAGGAACAAAAGCAGGCATTAAAGTCTGGACCAAAATTAAGCTCAGACAGAGTGCTTAGATCAAAACCTGCCGAACCCACGGGAGAATTATTTGAACAGTCAAAAAGAAACGTACATCATTTAGTTCCGGGGACGAAGACATAATAGAAGAAATAGAAGAAGAATGGGAAGAAGAAGAACTAGCTGCAAGGTCTAAGGACTTTGATGCTGGTATGGATAAAGTCATACTTAATAAGTATGATTTGCCAACACCAACTGAAATACCATGTATTACTGATGGGAATGCTGATTATGATAACTATGTTAAAAAGGCTGAAAAGATACGTAGGAAAATGTCTAGTAAGATGAGAGGTCTAAACGCAAGAATAAACAACCTCGACGAAAAACAAATCAAAGAGGGGTGGGAGAAGGCGACAACCGATGCGACTAAACTTAAATATTCAAAATTACTTAGTAGCCCCGGGCACCTCAGAAGTGCTAAGATTCAGCGTACGAAAGAACATCAAGATCTGACTGATGAAGCGGATGCTCTGGATTTTTATATAGAAAAGTTGCCGGAGCGAATTCAAACAGCTAATGAAACTGCACAAAAGACTGGAGAAGGGATGCAACAAAAACGAAATTCCTACAAGGTCGACAAAGATGGCCACTATGGAGTGTTACAAATTGATTTACCCAAGCTTTTTGGTCATCATAAGCTTATTGCCAAACAAGGAGAAGCAGTTGTGCTAGACCTAAAAGTAGATGATGATTTTATACACTTGATAACAAAGCGTTACAATAATCAAAAAACTTATTCAAAGCTGTCTCAGAATGCTTTTAAGGAACTAACAAAATTACCTGGTTTACCAATTCACAAAGGTTCTTCAACGTTCAAGAAGATTTTAGGAGGTTGTGTTGAATATTACAATAGTCCTGATGATTTGATGGATGATCTAGAGTTAGTATGTGGGAGTATCGAATCAGGAAATAATAGTCCACGGCTGATAAATAAAGGTATTAGCATAATTGATGAATTAGGTCAAATATCGCTCAAAGAACTTGAGCAATATTTTCTAAATATTTTGATTAAATTATTGTCTAACTGTAATTATACATGAAAACCAAAGAAGAATTAATTGATCACCCTACGCGACTTGTGGCTGCATACAGGCGCAGTTATAAATTGTGTGGTATTATAAACACAACATTACAAATTGTTAGTGGAATAATTGGTTGTACTGCTGTATTGGCATTGGTTCCGGCAATTCCTGTTTTCGTGGCTGCAGTTGGCGCAGTTCCTCCAGTAGTTGCTGTTTTTGCAAGTAAAACAAGAATAGCAGAAAGAAAGACTTTGTTAAAAACACATCATAGAAGTTTTAAACAACTTCTATCATATGTCCAAACAACCACAGGACTAGAAAATGACGAGGAGATAATAAGGATTTTTAATAAAATTTTAGAAATTCAAAAGAATGACAACTTTACAGAACCTCTGGAAATGTATATGAAAAGGTTCAAGCTTAATGGAAATTAAGCTAGTAGAGATGCCCCGTAGGAGCATCTGTTCAAGTTAAACGGTCATGGCATCCAGTCGTAATTCGACTCGTTTCCATATCCTATCGTACTTTTCTCTGATTGATTTTGTTTTAATCGGTTTTGTTTCTTTTTCTATTTTTAATATTTTAAATATTTTCTGAAAAATGTATTCAAATTTGATTGATCTTTTTCGACCTTCCCGCTTATCCAAAATCTTTACAATTTTGTAAAACAAATCTTCAAATCTCTTTCTGTTTACAGAAGACAAATCATATTCTACCAAGTATTTATCTAAATGGTACTTTCTGTAGTAAATAGTTTTCTTTCGGTTGTAATTGCAACCTGTAATGAAATTATAACCATTGTGAGTGCCACAATTAAGGCAAACACGTTCGTTAGCAAAAACTTCACAAGTATCATTATAATTCACACACGCGTAAGTACACTTGTAACACAGCTTGGCTCTGGTACACTATTTACAAAACTTCTTTTTATTAGTCATGTAAAATAAGATACAATCTGTGCACCCCCAGGAGGATTAATAATATCTAAAACTCTTTCACAATATTTGCAATTCATTATATTATACTATAGCATTATATTTTTAAATACAGGCTAAAGAAATATTATCTTATGTAATTATATAAACGGAACGTATAGAAAAGAAAATCAAATACTTTAAGAAAGATCAAATGGCATATGCTAAAACTATTGATTTTGAAGAAGCGAGTAAATTAGACGCAGAGCTTCTAATTTTTTCAAACTTTCAATATTTGACAAAAATAATCATAACAATGGCAAAACAACTAAAACTGTCATGGAAAATAAAAAAAGAGATATTAACAACCTACGTTCTTTGTGCACGAATCAAATTTCAGAGGCAACCTGTTACCATCCATCTTTATACGAAGTTTCTTTTATTGCCCACTATGATGTTTTACTGGACCGAGGAATTAAAATTATTATGTATGGTTGAGTAAAATAATATAATCTTAAATATATGAGTATTTACAGTTATGCAGAAGAGGAAAGAACACACTTTGAAGAGGAACAAAAGGTTTACAAAAAAGTAGCTGCTTACGAGCATACTCTTTTAACCAAGACAAATTAACTTATCAAAGAGTTTGAGACAGTTCACATGCAACGATTGTCAGATGATATTACAGCTTTTAAAAAAGACTGGGTAATAAAAACTGAGATTGAATGTAGTGATGCTGTAAAGCTTCTTACAGATCTGGCAGAAAAGGAAATTCAGATTTTTAATGAAACACAATTAAAAGTAATGTATAAAAATGTTGAGTTGTTCAAAGATAATCTAATCAACAATCCGGAAAAACCTCATGTGATTAATACTGATATCGGATGTTATGAAGACTTTGAAACGTTTGTCGAAAGCTTAAAAGAAATGATTGATGCAGAAGTTTTTGATAAATGATATATAGGGTTCTATAGAAACCACAGCGTCCGAACGCAATGGCATCGTAGGTCCGCACTGTACTGCAAACAAGGACTAGAAACTACAATGAAAGAGAAAAAAAACAACAGAAAGGGTGGTGAAGACAGGGTAGACGAGTTTATAAACTATTGCAAATACAGAATAAAAATAAAATCACTGACAGCTGGAGGTAATCTTGAAACTGTTGATTTTGATAGATACTGCAAATATCATGAAAAATAAGTCAGATGATAGATATTAGAGTTCTTGAGGAAAAATGCTTTCGGAGATATTTGGACATTCTCCTGGATAATGAAATAGATGCTCTCTTGGATGAGGTTACTAACGAGGACACCAATGAGCATGTTTATGAGGTTACCGATGAGGACGCCGATGAGGACGCCGACGAGGGTAAAAATATTAAATATTTTTTTTTTATTTAATTAATTAATTAACTAATTAATTAATTAATAGGGGCTTAAAGTAATAATCTTATGTAATATTATATAATGAGTATCCGTGAAATTGAAACATCCCCAAAACAGTATAGCAAGGTTTTTAAATTAAATGTTATCACTAATGACCCGCTCACTCAACTGCAGAAAACACAACCAAGCGTTATAAAATTTCTTAAAACGGAACTAAGAAAAACGGGCGGCTGTAAATTAAGTGTTGATGTGAAACATACTTTTAAAAAAACATCAATGGGAGACATAGCAACAGGTCCCGCAACCACATACAAAACAGCTTACTTTAATTCTAAAGCGGCGACAATATTAACAGAAAATAATATTATCGAGGCGCTGGACAAAGCACGTGAGGAAATTGTAAATAGAGTTGGAAATTGGATTCAGATGGGAAGTGGTTGGGTAATTGAGACACTAGACGCACACTATATAAATCGAATAACGTATAAGCCTTTACGGGGTAGCTCTTATTTAGATTTACCAAAAGAACTTGCTAATGCTAAAAAGGGATAAATAAATATAAAAAATGAAAAAGATAAGAGAATGCTTCAGATGGTGCCATTTGGCTTATGAATTTCCTGTTGAAAAAAATCTTCAAAGAATAACAAAGTACAAAAAGCATATTGAGGATCTAAATTATAAAGGAATTACATTTCCTGTTACTACCAAGCAAATCTCAAAAATCGAAAAACAAAACAACATTTGCTTTAACATATTTGGATATGAAGATAATCAAGTATACCCTTTGTACATATCAAAAAATAAAGCAGAAAAAACATGTGATATGCTTTTAATTGCTGAAAAAGAAAAAAATCATTATGTGTGGATAAAAGATTTTAACAGTTTGATGTATAATCAAACAGTACGCAAGGAAAGAAACTGGTTTTGTAAAACATGCTTGCAGTGCTTTACATTAGAAATAGTTCTGGAAAAACATAAACCTGTTTGTCTTTCACTTAATGGAAAACAAGCAGTAGAGATGCCAAACAAAGATGAAAAAGTTAAGTTTAAAAACTATGACAGACAGCTAATGGTTCCGTTTGTTATATATGCTGATTTTGAAGCAGTAACCAAAAGTATTTCTTCAGTATCAAACAATCCTAAAAAATCACATACAGAAGCATATCAAAAGCATACTGATTGCAGGTATGGATATAAGGTTGTTTGTTGCTACGATGATCAGTATTCAAAACCAGTTGTAACGTATAAAGGAACAAACGCTGTTTACAAGTTTTTAGAAAAAATGATAGAAGAAGAAAAGTGGTGCAAGAAAACTATGAATGCAAACTTTAAAAAAGATCTAGTAATGTCACAGGAAGAAGAAGCTGGATTCCAAAACTCTAAATCATGTCATATTTGTGGTAATGGTTTTGCAACAACTCTCAAAAAAGGTGACGCGGGTTAAACAGTGGCATACAAAAACTCCATCAGAAAAGTCAGGGATCATTGTCATATAACTGGAAAGCTCATGACATATGTAATATTAATTTCAGGTTGTCTAGAAAAATACCTGTTGTGTTTCATAACTAGACAGGATATGATTCTCACTTTATAATGCAACACATCGGAAAGTTTAAACAAAACGTAAATGTTATACCAAGTACATGGCTTTTATGTTAGGACAAAGTTTGGTGTTTATTGATAGTTTTCAGTTTATGTCTCAATCATTAGAAAATTTAGTAAAAAACATCCCTTCGTTTCAATACACCTCTCAAGAATACTTTGATGATAAGCTAGAATGAATAAAACGAAAAGGTGTTTATCCTTATGATTACATGAACAGTTTTGAACGCTTCGAGGATACTAAGTTACCTGGCAAAGATAGCTTTTATTCTCAATTAAATGATGAGCATATTTCAGATGCAGATTATGATCATGCTAAAAAAAATATGGAAAACATTTAAGATTAAAAATATGGGAGAATATCATGATCTGTATCTTAAGACTGATGTGCTGTTACTGACAGATGTTTTTGAAAACTTTAGAAAAAATGTGCATTGAGTATTACAAATTAGATCCTTGTCATTACTTCAGTAGTCCTGGTTTAGCCTGGGATGTATGCCTCAAGATGACTCGTATCCAACTTGATTTAATAACTGATATTGATCAATATTTGTTTGTGGAAAAAGGATTAAGAGGCGGCACGAGTTATATTGCAAACAGATATTCACAGGCTGACAATAAATATATGAAAAACTACGACAAGAAAAAAGAAAGCAAGTACATAATATATCTTGATGCTAATAACTTGTACGGGTGGGCTATGTGCCAACCGTTACCTACTGGTAACTTCAAGTGGGTTGATAAGTTTGAAAAAGGAAAATCAAATTACATTGTTGAGTGCGATATCGAGTATCCTGAGAAACTGCATGACTCGCATAATGATTATCCTCTCGCACCGGAAATTTTAAATATCAAAGATGAGTTGTCAGACTATTGTAAAAATTTAAAACAAAAGTTTAATTTAGGACATTATAATGTTAATAAACTTGTTACGACGTTGAAAAATAAAGAAAAGTATGTCGCGCATTTTAGAAACTTAGAATTGTATAAAAAAGCTTGGATTGAAGGTAACACAAATACATCGAATACTACAGTTCGACGAATCAAAGTGGTTGAAGATATACATAGACTTTAATACTGCCAAGAGAACAGCTGGTAAAAATGCTTTTGAAAAGGATTTCTTCAAACTGATGAACAATTCAGTTTTTGGTAAAACTATGGAAAATTTGAGAAAAAGAATTAATGTTAAATTAACTCACGATGAGGAGGTCCTTTTAAAATATGCGGCAAGACCTTCATTTATTTCTTGTAAAAGGTTTAATGAAAATGTATTTGCCATAAACAGAATAAAAGAACGATTAGTTTTAAATCGTCCTTGTTATGTTGGCATGTGTATTTTAGACTTGTCAAAATATTTGATATATGATTTCCATTACAACTATATCAAAAAAAAAATATGATAGAAAAGCTAAGTTATTATTTACTGATACCGATTCCTTGTGTTATGAAATAAAAACAAAAGACGTGTATGCAACTTTTACAAGGATAAAGAACTGTTTGATAATTGTGATTATGATCCAAAAAGTCAGTTTCATTTTAATGATAATAAAAAGTTTATTGGCAAGATGAAAGATGAAACGTGCGGTATGCATATTGTTGAATGTGTTGGTTTGCGAAGTAAACTATATTCGTATGCGCTAGATAATGAGGTTAGTGCAAAGAAATGTAAGGGTGTTAAAAAGTGTGTTGTTAAAAAACAGATAGCACATGACGATTACAAAAATATTTTGTTTACGGCAACAGAAGCTAACCATGAGATGAAAGTTATTAGATCCCAAAAGCATAACATAAGCAGCTATGCAATAAAAAAAGTTTATCAGCTTATGATGATAAACGGTACATTCTAGATAACGGACAAGATACGTTAGCATACAAGTAAAAAATGATATGCAGAGCGACGATGAAGACTACTGCCCGGTTCCGTCTGACTTTGCCTAATGAGTAAATGTTATGTTATTAAAATGACAAACCGGATTGATTAGTAGTATAGAAACGAGGGGTATCTGCGGAGTTTTCCAGAGAGGGGTGCTTGAGAAAACTGTTGAAATATGTTGGTGTTGATTTAGGCGTGACTTACATTTAGATCTTGGTGGTGTAAATGAGAGTTACGCCTGAGTCCCCCCTGGCATATTTCACTAGTTTTTCTCGTGCCCCGTGATGGAAAACTGTGCTGGTACCCCTCGTTTCTATACTACTCTGAATTTTCATACCAAATGGCATTCCTTGTCAACACACCATATTAAATAGATCAGATATTTAGAACAGCCAATGGACATTATAAAATATGCATTTTAGGTTCAATTAGAATGATGAATATGCCAATTATGTCGATTTTTATGCCAACATTGATTTTTTAAAAGAAAATTCTTCAAAATTGGTCGTACCATACCTAATTATAGTAGCGAATATTCGCTCATTAATGCCAAAAACACCGCTAAAACCAAAATTGATACTAGCTGAACGCTACCAATGAAACCACTAATTATTTTCCCAATAGACCCAATGTTAAAGTGTCACATATTAATGATTTGCTGCAACTTCAACTCAAGTATGGATAATGCAGCACTATAATTTTCCTATAGAAAACTAATTTTCCACTTGAAAAATCACCAGAAAAGGTGTGGTCACAATGCATGCAAGAAAGTTCTTGCTTTTTTTACTAAACAGGTCAAGGGTATAGCTGTTTTCTGTGATGGTTGCTCACAAAGTGTAAGCATAGAGTCGAAATTTTGAAAATGTTCATCAGTGATCCAGTAAAACCTATTAATAAGCTTCTAATAAATACAACCACAAAATCGAACACAAATGGCAGTTTTCCCCTACTTATAATCCCCATTTCCATCAAAAAAGGAAGGATTACATTTTATTCTAGGAACTACATTCGACTACACCTCGGAGGTTTTCATGCAATTAGTGGTGGCAAACCTTGTATAATTGGTCTTGAAACACTAACGTAAATATAGCTGCATTCCAAAATATGGTTGTAAGCTATGGATCAAAACCCAGGTTTTAGGACCCAATCTAGACACGCTGACAAAAGCACCAAACTTTCCTTAAATGTGTGTTTTATATTTCTCCATATTTCTAAAAGAATTCCCAATGGTTCCTGAATATCTAAATGTACTTTCTGGGTCAAAACGTTGGGAAAATAACGAAAACTGCTGATTTCTGGAATAATGGAATATTTCAATAAAGATATATTTTAAATGTTTATTTTATTTACCCATTTAAGTGTTATGATATATTCCTATGAAATAATAAATACATAAAGGGATAAATATGGGTCATTTGGCAAAATAAAATATGGAAAAAAAGAGAAAAAAAACACTAAAATTGCTAATTTCTGGAATAGTTCAATAAACGAATTATTTCTTTAGCATACATCTTATTTTCTTTCACCATATTAGGTATAATGATATTTTATACATTTCATCTTATTTTTAAAGGGTCCACAAAGGTTCGTGAGTCCCTAGGTATATTGTTTATTTGTTAAAAATAACAAAAACTGCTGATTTCTGGAAGTAATTCAATAAAACTATATTTTAAATGCTTATTCATTATTTTATTTACCCATTTAAGTGTATTGATATCATTATGTCAATGAAATAATAAATAAATGAAGGGATAAATATGGGTCTTTTGGCAAAAAATGGAAAAAAAAAGTAAATATAAAGTACTAAAACTGCTGATATCTGGGATAGTTCAATAAAAATAATTGTTTAGCTTATTTTCGTTTACAATATTAGGTATAATGATATTTCATACATTTCGTCTTGTTTTTAAAAGGGCCCCCAAAGGTTTGTGAATCCCTAATGTGATTTTAGGGTAAAACAATAACTAAAAATGTTGATTTCTTTAAAACAAAGATATATTTAAATGCTTATTCATTATTTCATTTATTATTATGAAATGTCAGAATATCACTAATTTTCTATATAACACTCGGTATAATAATACCTTTCATGTAATTAATTAATTAATTAAATAATTAAATAATTAAATAAATCAATCAATCAATCAATCAATCAATCAATCAATCAGTCAATCAAATCAATAAATAAATAAATACATAAATAAATAAATAAATAAATAAATAAATCAATCATAAAATCATAAAATCATAAAATCATCCTCTTTTGTTTTCTCTTTTTGTTGAAGATTTGGAGTTATATTTGCAAAATAATATAGATTCAGGTTTGCAATTAGATGATATAGTACTAATGTTATTGCTATTTGCGGATGACATGGCCATTGTAGGAAAAACACCTGCTGAAATACAAGTACATTTAGATACATTAAATAATTATTGCGATTCGTGGGGACTTAAAGTAAATATTGCCAAAACTAAAATTATGGTTTTTCGTAAACGTGGCGGGTTATTAGCCAGTGAGCATTGGACCTACAATGGAGACGTTATCAGCGTAGTGAATGATTTTAACTATTTAGGGAATGTTTTCAATTATACTGGACATTTCGCTCTTAATCAGGAGCATTTAGTTGGTAAAGCTCTTAAGGCAATGAATGTTTTATTATGTAAATGTAAAGTATATGATTTGAGTCCTAAAACTTTATGTCAGTTGTTCAATGCCTTTGTTGTGTCTGTTCTTAGTTATGCATGTGAGATTTGGGGCAATACTAAATCTAAAGAAATTGAAAGAATTCATTTAAAATTTTGCAAAAGGTTATTAAATGTACTACCTAATACATGCAATGCAGCTGTGTATGGTGAACTTGGAAGATATCCCCTATATGTTAATAGATATATAAGAATTATGAAATATTGGTTGAAAGTAATAAATACTGACAATATCATTCTAAAGACTGTGTATGGACACGCTTTACAGGACTGTAATAGCGGAAAAACGAACTGGGTTAGCAGTGTTAAGAAATTACTAGATGATTACGGTTTTTCTTATGTATTCGATAATGCTTCTTATATAAACAGTGACGTATTTTTGTATGACTTTAGAATTAGAGTTTTAGATGCCTTTAAACAAAATTGGTGTGGTACCTTAAACAACAGTTGTGTGTTAACATTGTACAAAGATATTAAAACTAGTTTGGAATATGAAACATATTTAGATATTTTGCCAAGAAGTTTACGTCTTATTTTACTAGACTTAGACTATCTGTACATCCACTCAGAATACAGACTGGTAGATATGCCAACAATAGAACACTTCGTGAAGAAAGATATTGCCTAATTTGTAATAGTTTAGATATAGAAGATGAATTTCATTTTGTATGTATTTGTCCTTGTTATATTGATATTAGAAAGAAATACTTAAAACGTTGTTATTACAAACGTCCTTCTGTTTTCAAATATTTGGAGTTACTGAATTCACATGACAAGATAGAAATAATAAAACTTCCGTTATATGTTAAGGAATCAATTATATTAGGAAACGCATTATTAACTATTGAAAGGTAGTTACTTAGTTCAACCTCCTACTCTTATTTACTATACTACATAATAATAATAATAATGAAATGATAAATTATACCATTTGTATATATTTCACCATTGAAATCACATGACAAAAAATAATAAAACTTCCGTTATATGTTAAAGAATCAATTGTATTAAGAAACGCTTTATTAACTATTGAAAGGTAGTTACTTAGTTCAACCTCCTACTCTTATTTACTATACTACATAATAATAATAATAACAATAATAATGAAATGATTAATTATACCATTTGTATATATTTCACCATTTACTTGTATATATACGTTGACATCATATATGCTAATATGTATGTATTGTAGACGATGTACTTTGTACAAGTCTGAATAAAAAGTATGTCTGTCTGTCTGTCTGTCATAAAATCAAGTCAAATCAAATCAAATCAAATCAAATCAATCAATCAATAATACATCAATAATAAATAAATAAATAAATAAATAAATAAATAAATAAATAAATAAATAAATAAATAATGGGATACATGTGGGTAAAGAATAAAAAAAACTAAAACTGCTGATTTCTGCAATAATTCAATAAAAACGTATTTGTATTAGTTTCCGTTATGACTGTGTTTTTGTTTAAATCCTTTTATAATAAGGGAACGTTAGGTATAAGCCATCTTAGGTGCGGTCTTGCGAGTAACAGGACAAGTGTGGCCTATACATGTATGAGTCTTTGTATATTGAAACCTGATGTGAACGTTGTTCTGTACAAATATGAGGTGTGGTCTTACGTGTAACCTGACAGGTATGGTCTGAATCTTTGTGGGAATAGGTAATTTGAAGCCCGCTACTCTAGGTTCTTTAAAGTGGGCGGGTGTGTACTTACTTGTAACTTTACAGTTATGGCTTGTATATGTATGAAGCGCGAGCTACTTGAAGCCGTCTGATTCTATATGTTCGTCTGTACAATATGTGGGTATGGTCTTCTGTGTGTGTTTGTGGTTGACTGTCGTCCTTGAATGCTGCGTTTCCTGTTCGATTTTTATATCTATATTTACGTGTAACATTACAGATATAGCCCGCATGTGTGTGAATGTGAGCCACTTGGACTCTATATTAGAGCAGTAAAAATATACTTTTAGGTAAAAGAAATTGGCACAGAAATGGTTTTAACTGATTCTGGTTCCAAAAATTATGGAAAAAAATATATCCAAAGTCCTCATCTCAAATCACGTGCTAAATATGTTATTTTGGGGCAAAAAGATGTAAAATAATAAAAAAAATCACCTTTTTTGGGAATAATTTAAAAAAATTATAATTAAACAATAAAAAATACAGTTATATAGTAAATAATGCTTTTAATAGAGAAGACAATCAGAATGTATGATCAATTTGACCAAATAAATTGACAGACTCTCAATTTTGGGATAAAATGGTGAAAAAAGTGATAAAATCACCGATTTTTGGAGATAAAATACTTAAATTAAATCTGTGTGTAAATATCATATGTTTGTATTTGTATTTTACTATTTATGTTGCTCTCTATCAGATATCTAAAATACAATTCACAACTCAAGTTGAAAGTGTACTTATTTTGAGGTTAAAAGTTTAAGAAAAATTGGAAAAAATCAACGATTTTTGGGAACATAATTTTATAATGATATTTACGTATTAATGTTAAATTAAGTAAGATATCCAACCTTTTATAATAGATCTACTTGTTTGATCTCACTAAATGTTTTAGATTGGTCATAACAGTAGATTTGTAGGTAAAATATTTCAGATAATCTCCCTTAATTAAAATGTGTTTGATTTGATAGAGTACCTTCCCTTAAAAAATACTGATAAAGGTGATTCTTTGTGAGCAACAAACACAATTAAGAGAATAAAGCAGCAGACTCGGTTTTATTGAGTCTGTTCATGAGAAGTAATGAAAGAAGCAACACCTCTCACGCCCCCTAGCACCGGCTTAAGCGGTATTCTACTTCAAAGCCACCTATATTGGGCTCGTTGGTCCCAAAGGACCAGTAAAAATAACACTACTGATTCGTAGCACGGGGAGACTTTTTAAAGCCGCCACACTACACTAAACGAACGCTAGTGTGAATGTTAATAAATAAAAGTTTGCCGCTCTTTTTGACAACACATGTTTTGGTACTGAGGTAAACACCAATTCAGTGAACTAATACACACTTGATGGAGCTTGTTAGATAGATGACAAGTATGTATATGTTTGATTTTGAAATAAAACATAATTTTAAAGGTAGTAACAGATCTGTGTGCTACTTTATTAAGATTGTTGTTATAAATGTGAAGCAACACGTATTAGCCCGAGTGATGAAACCTGTATCTACTCAACATTGCATTTTATAAATGACCAGGCCTAGAAATACGAGGTAACGCCAATCCTCACATTTGACCAACCTCTATGGTGGAAAGCCCTGAACATCGTTCTATCAGAACCTAGTAACAGCGACCTGCGACACATTGTGCTCAGATTGGGAGGACTGCACATGGAAATGACTTTCCTAGGCTGTATTGGTCATAACATGACAGACTCGGGGTTAACATAACTGCTAGAAACAATATATGTGGATAATGCTGTTATGCACATGCTAACAAGCAAAGCCATATCACGAGCAGTTAGAGGCCACAACCTTGTAGATATGGCTCTGTATTCGTTAATGGCCGCCGAAGTCCTTAATATTGACATACGTAAGAACAAACCGAGTGGTGAAACTGAAGGTGACACAACAAATGACGGAGCTGAGTTCAATGGTGGTTCGGAAAATGATGAGACATGTAATGTTGGACTGGAAACAAATAAGAAGGAAAGTATCTCTGACGAGCAAGTTAACGTATCTGTGGACACGGAAAATCACCTAATCGAGACAGCAGAATTGTTTGCTGAAGAAACATATAGACATGAATGAATAGGTATTGACAATGATATCGAGTGTGCATTGACTGTGTTTGATCAGGTTCTTGCAGGTGAGTTAGATGTTGAATCTGCTGTAGTAGAGCGCATAAAAGAGATAGTAGATACGCACCGTAGTAACTTAAAACAAAGTCGCACATCAAGATTGTGGCTTCAATACATGTAGAAGGTTGATATGATTTTTTAAGGCAGAACGATCTGGCAACTGGAAGCTCCATTTACAGGCAGTATTAGATATGTTACCCTATTTCACAGCATCTGGCCACAACTTATATGCGGTCGGCACACGTATAACGTATACCTTGCAAACATGCTAGCATTAGAAACAAGTAGTCCTAATGTGTACAGGTACTTTATGGAGGGGTATCATGTACTAAGACAAAGCGATCGATTTTGGACAGGGCTCTTGACTGATTTAGTCATAGAACAAATGCTCATGAAAAGTTTGAAAACAACTGGTGGGCTAACACGAGGAAGGGGAATGACAAACACAGAGGACGCTGTGGGAACTTTTTTCGCCCCGCTTGCTCGGAAATCAACGAAGCTATGCAACAAGTATCAGGAACAGAATTCATCACCAATGACCAGCATAAAGATATTCAAACGCACGGCAACAGAGGGACAAGAAAGACACGAACATTCTAATAGAATATCTCAGTGAAAGAAACCCCTTTAATAAGGATCCTGAGCTAAAAAGTATATCAAGTGGAGTTGTTTCTGATGATTCTGACAATGTAGATGATGCGAAAGCTGTTGGGATCAAGATTCACTGTTATGGACTTTCCTTTTAAGCGAAAATATCAAGTAAAAACAATGTCGGATACGGCTGGTTTGAAAATAGGCGATGACGTTGTCAATGTAGACTCGCAACTATTATTTCAAAGGCCTGTTTCTGCGGCAAGAATCACTCCCAGAAGACGAACTGGATTTGCTATTCTCTTATGAGTTATGCACTTACCCTCCATTAATATTTGAAACCCCGCACTTGCTGAGAGAGGCTGATAAGCCAGCATTGGCAGAAGCTATACGAGATAAAGTAAAACCACAGTGAAAGACCCACTAGTGAAATGAAATATATACTTGATGGCGGTTGCCAGTAGTATAGATAGTGAGGGTACCAGCACAGTTTCCCTCCCGCGGGGAACGAGAACAACTAGTGAAATATGACAGGGGGGACTCAGGCGTTACTCTCATTTATATCACCAAGATCTAAATGTAAGCCGCGCCCAAATCAACACCAACATATTTCATTAGTTTTCTCATGCACCCCGCGAGGGAAACTCTGCTGGTACCCTCACTATCTATACTACTAATCAATCCGGTTTGCTATTTTAATAACATAACATTTGTAACTCATTAACATAACATTTGCAACTCGTTAAGCAAAGTCAGACGGAACCGGGCAGTAGTCTTCATCATCGCTCTGCATATCATTTTTTACCATGGAGTATTTTATTTTCCTGCACTTTGCTATTTTGTATTTCAGTTCAAGAAGCTCTTCTCTGTTTCCAGCCAGCTCACGTTCATAATTATCCATTTCAACCAGCAATCGTCTTTTTTTGGTGTCCGTAAAATCATCACGGACTACCTCATATTCTACTTGGAGTTGCTTACCTCTCATCAATTCCCTTCTATATTTATCTTTTAAGTGGTTAAGTTTTCTTCAAACCTTATCTAATCTTTGTTGTTCCATTATATAATAATACTATATATAATTATTTTTAAACCCTTGAATGCTACTCAACTATTACAATTAACTGTATGCTAACGTATCTTGCCCGTTATCTAGTATGTACCGTTTATCATCATAAGCTGATAAACTTTTTTATGTATTGCATAGCTGCTTATGTTATGCTTTTGTGATCTAATAACTTTCATCGCATGGTGAGCTACTGTTGCTGTAAACAAAATCTTTTTGTAATCGTCATGTGCTATCTGTTTTTTAACAACACACTTTTTAACACCCTTACATTTATTTGCGCTAACCTCATTATTTAGCACATACGAATATAGTTTACTTCGCAACCCAACAAATTCAACAATGGGTATTCCACAAGTTTCATCTTTCATCTTGCCAATAACCTTTTTATTATCATTAAAATGAAACTGACTTTCCGGATCATAATCACAATTATCAAAAAGTTCTTTATCCTTGTAAAAGTCTGCATACACATCTTTTGTTTTTATTTCATAGCACAAGGAATCGGTATTAGTAAATAATAACTTAGCTTTTTCATCATATTTGTGTTTAATGTAGTTGTAATGAAAATCATACATGAGGTATTCTGATAGGTCAAGAATACACATACCGACATAACAAGGGCGATTTAAGACAAGTCTTTCCTTTACCCTATTGATTGCAAACAAGTTTTCGTTAAACATCTTACATGAAATAAACGTTGGTCTTGCCGCATATTTCAAAAGAACTTCCTCGTCATGCGTCAGCTTAACATTAACTCTCTTTCTCAAGTTTTCCATCGTCTTGCCAAAAACTGAATTATTCATAAGCTTGAAGAAATCTTTTTCGAAAGCATTTTTACCAGCTGTTCTCTTAGCAGTATTAAAGTCTATGTACGTCTTTAACCACTGTGATTCATCGAACTGTAGTATCCGGTGTATTTGTGTTACCTTCAATCCAAGCTTTTTATACAAGTCTAAGTTTCTAAAATGGCACAATCTAAAGCACTTTTCTTTATTTTTCAACGTCGTAACAAGTTTATTAACATTTCAATGTCCTAAATTAAACTTTTGTTTTAAATTTTTACAATAGTCTGACAACCACTCGTCTTTGATATTAAAACTTTCCGGGGCGAGAGGATAATCATTATGCAAGTCATGCAGTTTCTCAGGATACGTAATATCACACTCAACAATGTAATTTGATTTTCCTTTTTCAAACTTATCAACCCACTTGAAGTTGCCAGTAGGTAACGGTTGACACATGGCCCACCCGTACAAGTTATTAGCATCGAGATATATTATGTACTTGCTTTCTTTTTTCTTGTCATATTTTTTCATATATTTATTATTAGCCTCTGAATATCTGTTTGCGATATAAATCGTACCACCTCTTAATCCTTTTTCCACAAACAAATATTGATCAATATCAGTTATTAAATCAAGTTGGATACCAGTCATCTTGAGGCATACATCCCAGGCTAAACCAGGACTACTGAAGTAATGACAAGGATCTAATTTGTAATACTCAACGCACATTTTTCTAAAGTTTTCAAAAACATCTGTCAGCAGTAGCACATCAGTCTTAAGATACAAATCATGATATTCTCCCATATTTTTAATCTTAAATGTTTTCCATATCTTTTTAGCATGTTCATAATCTGCATCTGAAATATGCTCATCATTTAATTGAGAATAAAATCTATCTTTATCAGGTAACTTAGTATCCATGAAGCGTTCAAAACTGTTCATGTAATCATAAGGATAAACGCCTTTTCGTTTTATTAATTCTAGCTTATCATCAAAGTATTCCTGGGATGTGTATTGAAACGAAGGGTTGTTTTTTACTAAATTTTCTAATGATTGAGACATAAACTGAAAACTGTCAATAAACACCAAACTTTGTCCTAACATAAAAGCCATGTACTTTTCCATGTTATTTGGTATAACATTTATGTTTCGTTTAAACTTTCCGATGTGTTGCATTATGAAGTGAGAGTCATATCCTCTCAAGTTATGAAACACAACAGGTATTTTTCTAGTCAACCTGAAATTAATATTACATATGTCATGAGCGCTTCCCCTATACTTTCCAGTTATTTGACAATGATCCCTGACTTTTCTGATGGAGTTTTGTATGCTACTGTATAACCCGCGTCACCTTTTTTGAGAGTTGTTGCAAAACCATTACCGCAAATATGACATGATTTAGATTTTTGGAATCCAGCTTCTTCTTCCTGTGACATTTCTAGATCTTTTTTAAAGTTTGCATTCATAGTTTTCTTGCACCACTTTTCTTCTTCTATCATTTTTTCCAAAAACTTGTAAACAGCATTCGGACCTCTATACGTTACAACTGGTTTTGAAATTGATCATCATAACAACAAACAACTTTATACCCATAACTGCAATCAGTATGTTTTTGATATTCTTCCGTATATGATTTTTTAGGATTGTTTGATACTGAAGAAATGCTTTCGGTTACTGCTTCAAAATCAGCATATATAACAAACGGAACCATTAGCTGTCTGTCATAGTTTTTAAACTTAACCTTTTCATCTTTGTTTGGCATCTCTACTGCTTGCTTACCATTAAGTGAAAGACAAACAGGTTAATGTTTTTCCAGAACTCTTTCTAATTTAAAGCACTGCAAGCATGTTTTACAAAACCATTTTTTATTCGAATGTAATGTTTGATTAAACATTAACCTGTTAAAATCTTTGATTTTTTTCTTCTTTGTTTTTCTATTTTTGGGATTTGTTTGATAGTAACAGGAAATGTAATTCCTTTGTAATCAAGATCAACAATATGATTTTTGTATTTTGTTATTCTTTGGGGATTTGTTTCAACAGGAAATTCATAAGCCAAATGGCACCATCTAAAGCACTCGTTATCTTTTTCATTTTTTATATTGATCAATCCTTTTCTAGCATTAGCAAGTTCTTTTGGTAAATCCAAATAAGAGCTACCCCGTAAAGGCTTATACTTTATTCGATTTATATAGTGTGCGTCTAGTGTTTCAATTACCCAACCACTTCCCAACTGAATCCAATTTCCAATTCTATTTATAATTTCTTCCTGTGCTTTGTCTAATGCTTCTGATATTTGATTTTTGTTTAATATTATTACAGCCTTCGAGGCAAAGTAAGCTGTTTTGTATACAAAATCAAAACCTCCTCTATCGCGCGGTACTTGTTTTTTAAAAGTAAGTTTTACATCAATGCTTAATTTAAATCGACCTGTTCTTTTTAGTTCTGCTCTGAGAAACTTTACAGCAGGATAGTGTGCTTTTTGTAGTTGAACAACCGGATCATCACTACCATAAATATCTACTTTAAAAATCTTGCTATACTGTTTTGGGGATGTTTCAATTTCTCGAATACTCATTATATAATATTACATGAGATTATTTCTTTAAGCCCCTATTAATTAAATAATTAATTAATTAAATAACATTCTTTTATTTAATATTTTCACCCTCGCCGGCGTCCTCATCGATATCCTCATCGGAGTCCTCACCGGTATCTTCATCGGTAACCTTATAAACATGTTCAATGGTGTTTTCGTTAGTAACCTCGCCCAAGAGAGCTTCTATTTCATTATCCACAAGAATGTCTAAGTATCTCCGAAAGCATTTTTCCTCGAGGACTCTATTATCTATCATCTGACTTTTTTTTTCATAATATCTGCAGTATCTATCAAAATCAACAGTTTCAAGATCACCTCCAGCTGCCAGTGATTTTATTTTTATCCTGTATTTGCAATAGTTTATAAACTCGTCTCTATCAAAAACTTCTACATCAATCATTTCTTTTAAACTTTCGACAAACGTTTCAAAGTCTTCATGACATCCGATATCAGTATTAATCACATGAGGTTTTTCTAGATTGCTGATTAGATTATCTCTGAACAACTCAACATTTTCAGACATTACTTTTAATTGTGTTTCATTAAAAATCTTAATTTCTTTTTCTGCTAGATCTGTGAGAAGCTTTACAGCATCATTGCACTCAATCTCAGTTTTTATTACCCAATCTTTTTTAAAAGCTGCAATATCATCTGACAATCGTTGCATGTGAACTGTCTCAAACTCTTTGATAAGTTCATTTGTCCTGGTTAAAAGAGCCTGCTCGTACGCAGCTACTTTTTAATAAATCTTCTGTTCCTCTTCAAAATGTTTTCTTTCTTCTTCTGCATAACTGTAAATACTCATATATTAAAGATTATATTAAATTTAAAAAAAAATTAAGGAGCTGATGTTGTAATTACCTCTCATGATCTGACTTATTTTATCTGATATGATCCGCCAAGCTTTTTCATCTGCTATCTTTTATATGTATATCAGTCGTCCATGTATTAGATTGTTTTCTCAAATGTTATTCTCCCAAATGCCCAGCCATCCAATCATTTTTCAAAGCTGCAATATCTTCTTCCGAGCGTCTCATACAACTTTTCCTATAATCATCAATATGCTCTTTTGTTTAATATGTGAGAGCCTTTTCAAGGGCAGCTACTCCAAATAGAATAGTTTTTTCCTCATCAAAGTGTTTACTTTCTTCTTCTGCATAACTTCCCATATACTATAGATTATATTATTTTAATCAACCATACATAATAATTTTACTTCCTTTGTCAAGTTAATCATCATAGTGGGCAATAAAAGAAACTTCGTATAATTTTGGATGGCAACTGGTTGCCTCTGAAATTAGTTTTTTACAAAAAGCACGCAGTTTGTTTATATCTCCTTTTTTTATTTTCCATGACAGTTTTAGTCGTTTTGCCATTGTTATGATTCTTTCTGTCAAATCTTGAAAGTTTGAAAAAATTAAAAGCTCTGCATCAAATTTACTCGCATCTTCAAAAGCAATAGTTTTTACATGTTCCGTTTGATCTTTTTTAAAGTTGTTGATTTTCCTTTCTATACGTTCCATTTATATAACTACATAAGATAATATTTCTTTAAGCCTATATTTTAAATATATAATTCTATATTATAATTATAATATAATGAATTGCAAATATTGTGAAAGAGTTTTGGATATTATTGATCCCCCTGGGACGTGCATCGATTGCATTTTATTTTACGCAACTAATAAAAAGAAGCTTTGTAAATATTGTACCAGAGCCAAGCTGTGTTACAAGTGTACTCACGCATGTATACATTTTAACGATACTTGTGAAGTTTTCGATAACGAGCGTGTTTGCCTTAATTGTGGCACTCAAAATGGCTACAATCTTATCGCAGGTTACAATTACAGCCAGAAGAAAACTATATACCACAGAAAGTACCATTTAGATAAATACTTGGTAGAATATGATTTGTCTTCTGTAAACAGAAAGAGATTTGAAGATTTGTTTTACAAAATTGTAAAGATTTTAGATCAAATAGAAGGTCGAAAAAGATCAATCAAATTTGAATACATTTTTCAGAAAATATTTAAAATATTAAAAATAGAGAAAAAAAACCCCGATTAAAACAAAATCAACCAGAGAAAAGTACGATAGGATATGGAAACGAGTCAGACAAGAATTACGACTGGATGCCATGGCCGTTTGCTCCCGCGGGGCATCTCTACTAGCTTAATTTCCATTAAGCTTGAACCTTTTCATATAGATTTCCAGAGGTTCCGTGGAAGTTATCATTCTTCTGAATCTCTAATATTTTATTAAAGACAATCTTAATTATTTCCTCATCATTTTCTAGTCTTGTGGTGGTTTGGCCATATGACAGAAGTTGTTTGAAACTCCTATGATGTGTTTTTAACAAAGTCTTTCTTTCTGCTATTCTTGTTTTACTTGCTAAAACAGCAACTACTGGAGGAACTGCACCAACTGCAGCCACGAAAACAGGAACTGCCGGAACCAATGCCAATACAGCAGTACAACCAATTATCCAGCTAACAATTTGCAATGTTGTGTTTATAATACCACACAATTTATAACTACGTCTGTATGCAGCCACAAGTCGTGTCAAGTGATCAATTAATTCTTCTTTGTTAGTAATTTGTGCCATGTATAATAACAGTTAGACAATAATTTAATCAAAATATTTAGAAAATAGATGCTCGTGTTCTTTGGATGATATTTTACCTATTTTTAATAATTCATCGATTATGCTAATACCTTTATTTATAAGCTGCGGACTATTATTTCCTGCTTCGATACTTCCGCATACTAGCTCTAGATCACTACCAAATCATTAGGAATATTGTAATACTAAATCTTGAACTTTGTGAATTGGCAAACCAGATAATTTTGTTAGTTCCTTAAAAGCATTCTGGGACAACTTTGAATACGTTTTTATATTATTGTAACGCTTTGTTATCAAGTCTATAAAATCATCATCTACTTTTAGGTTTAGCACAACTGCTTCTCCTAGTTTGGTAATAAGTTTGTGATGACTAACAAGCTTGGGTAAATCAATTTGTAACACTCCGTAGTGGCCATCTTTGTCGACTTTGTAGGAATTTCTTTTTTATTGCATCCCCTTGCCAGTCTTTCGTGCAGTTTCCTCAGCTGCTCGAATTCGCTCAGGTAACCTCTTTATGTAAAAATCCAGAGCATTCATTACATCAGTCAGGTCATCATGTTCTTTTTTATGTTGATCTAATACTCTTTTGCGAAGCCCGGTGTTAACTATTAATCTTATAATTTCACGTTTGGTCGCATCGGTTGTCGCATTCTTAAGCCTCTCCGCGAGTCTTTCATCGCCGAGGTTGTCTATTTTTTGTCTCCAAACCTCTTATCTTGCGAGGTATTTCCATATATCTATCATATTCAGCTTCTCCTTCCATAATACCTGGTATTTCAGTTGGCATTAACAAGCCATACTTATGAAGTATTTTTTTATCCATACCAGCATCCAAGTCAATATCATACACCGGTTTGGATTCCTCATCTTCCCATTCTTCATCTCTTATTTCTTTTATTATATCTTCATCCCCGGGATCAAATGATGTACGTTGTTGTTGTTTTTTCTGCAAATAGGTCTGTCTCGGGTTCGGCAGCTTTTGACCTTAGCACTCTGTCTGAAGCACTTCTTAATTTTGGTCTCTTTATTGCCTGCTCTAGTTCCTCTCTGTAATCAACCGGCGTTAGTTTATGATCTGCGGTTTTCTTGGCAGCTGGTTTTTTAACGTGTGGCGTTGGTGGCGGTGGTGGCGGTGGTGGCGGCGGTGGCGGTGGCGGAGGATACACAGTTGGCCCGATAGGTCCACGCTCAGGCGCGGGTGGTAACTGCCATCCACGCCCTGGCGGTGGTCCTATAGCTCCGCGATCAGGCGGGGCAAGTAATTGCGGACGTATTGCCTCAGGAAGAATAGCCAACTGTTGGCGTATTTCTGGGAGGGTAATCAAATGTTCAGCTAGCCGCCTTGTTTGCTCTGTTATTTCGCTAGTTTATTTATTCTCGAATTCTTTAACAAACTCACTCGCTTTTTGCTTTTTATCTGCTAATTCTTTCCATTTTAACAAAGACATGTAATAATATAAGTTGATTAAAATAAGATAAATTAAGATAAGTTAAGACGAGTATTATCCAGGCATTAGTATAATGCAAATTCCAAACTATGATATGAAAACAGAAAACGGTAATTTTAAACAACTATGGAACTTTATGCCAGACTGTTGTTTTAGAATGTTAATTTGCGGTAATTCAGGTTCTGGCAAGACAAACACGTTAGTTCACATGTTGCTGAAACCTTTAGTTTATTACGACAAGATTTACTAGTTTGCTAAAAACTTTGAGCAGTCTAAGTATCAGGTCTTGTCACAAAAACTTAAAAAGATAGCAAAAAAGAATAAAATTTCGGTTGAAGATATATTAGAATGTTCAAATGATCAAGTTATCCCTGTGGATACTTGGGATTCAGATACTCAAAAGATAGTCATTTTCGACGATTATGTTTGCGAGCGCAATCAAAACGATATTATTAATTATTTCATCCAGGGAAGACACAAAAATTGTTGTGTAATTTATTTATCTCAATCTTATTACAAAACTCCCAAAGACATTCGTTTGAATTGCTCTCATTACATCTTCATTGCGACTCCGGTTAATCGCGAGCTGGGTATGCTTTCCAAAGAACAAGATGTCAGCAAAGAGCAGTACAGAAAAGCGACTGACAAGCAGTACGACTTTCTGTATCTGGATCGCCCTAGGAAGTTAATCAAAAGAAACTTCACTGGTGATATTTAATCTAATCATATATTATATAATGGGACTTTTTAATGATCTTGGCGAGGAAGTTACTACTGGCAGTGTCAATATTACAAATTTTGGTATTGTGCTGTCTGAGTATGTAAAACAAAAACATTTGGTTAATTATCTTCACAAGGGTAGAAACCAGGAAAATGTTTTGAGAAGTGATCTTAACATGGATAATAATAAAATTACCAGTGTTGGTAATCCGACAAAAGCAGATGATGCAGCAACAAAGCAATTTATTCAAAGGAAAATAACAAAAATCATACGTGATTATGATATTGATAAAATTCCAGACATGATAAAACATTTGACAACAGGTGTTGATGATAAACTAAGTCTGATACAAACACAGTTATAAGCAAACCGCGAGAAAATGCTTGAAATTCAAAACGGATTGAAAGATGAAATAAAACTTTTGAGTGATGCTTTGAAAGAGTTAGAAAAGAAAGAAGATGGATTGGAAGATAGTGAAAACTACAAGAAATTAAGGGAACAAATAAGAGCTGGTGTTCAAAATATTAATACACGGATCGGAGAAGTCAATAAACTAATGGTTGATAACAATGAACTAGAAACTGCTATTGCTGATGCTTCAAAACAAATGAGAACTGCTTTTACTACTGAAATAACTCAAATTAAAATATTAAATGAGCAGATAAACACCAACGTTGCTGATATCAACAAAGAATTTGAAGACATCAAAAAGAAAATGGTTGACGGTAAGTCGCTGGAGACTGCTCTGAACAAACTGGTCGACACTGATAAACTTGAGACTGCACTGAGCAAACTGGTTAAAACTGATAAACTTGAGACTGCTATTGATGATATTTCAAAGCAATTGAAAGCTGCCCAAGATGAAAAAAGCGACGCTTTTGATCATGAAATAGCTTTTTTGAAACAATTTAATCAAAAGTCTGGTAGCCGGCACACAGCAATTCTTGGTATAATTGATGAGTTGAAAGTAAAAGTAGACTATTTAAGCCGGATTCTACTTGTTGAATATACAATAGATGGTATAAGTATTATTCAAGATTATGATGGTAGATATAATACTTTTGTATCATACCCGACGCAAAAACCACTTGAAAGAACCGAACGTTATAAAAAGTTTCTCCGTGCGTTTACTTTTGTAGCCAATCCACTTGTAAAAGGTGAAGAATATTATTCTGTGGAGGGAGACGACAAGTTTGGCGACCTCACCATTACAAAAGAAGGCCGTTATGTATTTGAAGTAGATTTTACTTATACAGGAGTGGATGCAGGACAATTCATAATTAACACACTAGGCAGGAGGAATATAAAGCATTTTGACGCGGTGGAGATAGATGGTAGGTCTGTGTTAAAAGAAACTTTTGAATTTTATTTAAAACGAGATGTTATTTTTTTCTCTGTACGTGCGGCAGAAGACACTACAGAAGTTTTCAATTTTGAAAAATCAAGTTTCAAACTGTATTATATAACGGAATGATGAGTATTAACAAAAATTTACCATCCTTCATTATATGGAACAAAAAATTGTATTATCATCAGAGAAAGCGTCAATAATTAACAGCTCGAACACACCAAGTAATTTTACAACTGTATTTGACAGACCATTAATATTAGGTAAGAACAAACAGTATGGTATTGGACTTGATAATATTAATTCTATGACTTACTCGTGGTATAATATTAGTGAAGATTTTAATAACAAAGTGATAAGTTATCACAATGGAACAGATTGGAAAAGTATTATTTTTACAAACGGAAATTACAGTTATGCTGATATCGATAATTACATAAAAGAAACATTGGCTGTAAACGGTGATTTAACTGATGACTCACCTGTCCCAATGAGAATTGAGTTTGATTTATCAAGTTTTAAATGATTGGTTACCATCCATAATAATTTTATGCTTGATTTAAGAGAAACATACTTTCACACCTTAATCGGGTTTGACAAAGATGCAGTTATCAGAGAAACTAAATTTGGAACTGTGACACCAAACATAACAAATTATATTGATACATTGTACATCCACCGTGATTTGATAAGTAATTCTATTGTTGATGGATCATACGGGGATGTCATTTATGAAATAAGTACAGCTGATCTTACGAGATCATATCCTTTCAAAGATGAACCGATAAGAGTCGGGTTCTGTGAGGTAAACAAAACGATCATTAACAGTATTAATATTTACATAACCGATTTCTCTGGTAAAATTATTAATCTTAATGGTGTCCACACATCATTCCGTTTTGTTTTGAAGGAATTAATGTAACATAAGTTATATGGCACGTTTAAAAAATGTTTATGACACTAGTACGGGAACATATACTCAAGTTGACCGATTAACTGGAGCTGGCATATTTGACATTTTTTCAAAAGTTGGATCAAAGATATTCAGTGAGTCTGTGAAAACAGCAGGCAAAAAGGCATTAGAAACTGCTGGAAAACAAATCATAGAGAGCGGTTCTAAAAAACTTGGAGATGAAGTAAGAAAAATGGCTGCTGATAAGTTAGTTTCAGTTATTAAGCCTAAACCAAAAGGTGAGATGATTTTAAAAGAACTTACACAGGTTGATAACAAAAAAGAAGTTGTAGCTGAAACTGAAGAAGATGTAGCTAAAACTGAAGAAGATGTAAATGCAAAAATTAACAGATTACTATCCGGAAGGGGAATTCATGCTAGAATGAATCGATTAATTAATAAAAAATGATCTAATTACTAGTATATATAGATGTTCCGAAGTGATAAATATAATACTAGATACGAGCGTATACCTATTCAGTTAGACACTCCCATAACACGACCAGGAAATGCTACCAGGCAAATGAAAAGTAGTTATCAGTTTACACTAAATGATAGAAGTTCTTACTTTGATTGGTATAATGCATTTTTTGAAATTAGTTTTCAAGTAAACAAACTTGCTGATGGAGCTGCTTTTGCAGACGCTGACAGAATTGCTTTAATTAACGATGCAGCTTCACTGATTGATCACATGCTAGTAAGGCAAAATGGAAAAACAGTTTATGATGGAAATAAACTTCACAGATTTGTTAATATCAAAAGCTTGCTTGAAATGTCTGATGATTATGTAAAGACAACCGGAACAAACGAATACTTTTATTTGGATAATACGGCTGATGCAGAATCTCGAAATGATCAAGCTGGTTATAACCCAGGATTTACATCTCGCCATGCTTCAATCATAACTAATCAAAAAGTTCACTCTATGATTCCATTAAATAAATATTCCTTCTTCGAGGGCTTAGAAACAAACATGCTTCCTCCTGGTCAGATTCAAATTAGCTTGCAGCTGACAGATGATAATGTGCTAATTTTCAAATCAAGTGGTGATGACGGCCGGGTAGTTATTGATAACTTAGTTTTGTGGATACCTAGAATGATATTTAACTCAGATGGTTTAAGTTACGTAATGACAAATCACATGACAGCAACAAGATGGACTTACCTCCTTGAAATGATACAAGAAAGCGGAAGCAGCCAAGCGACCGAGACCACATTTAGAATAACGGCTGGTGTTAAAAATCCGAAACACGTTTGTGTTTATCTGCAAAGGTCAGACAAGAGTTCTTCCCAAACACAAAATCCTCATCTTTTGGATACTTTTAAACTAAATGCTGCTGATGCTAATTGCTATTTACAATCACTAAATTGGAGGTTGGAAATGGAGTTCATTATCCAGAAATTATACAGTTATGATAATCGTAAGAATATTCGGAGATGTTATTAATTATTCTTACAAACAAAATGATAAAAACACTGGAACTTTACTCAATGTGAGTAATTTTAAAACTCTTTTCGGAATGATACATTTTGATTTGAGTTATAAAGGTGATGAAGTCAGTATTGATCCAAAACAACTAACTTTTGAATATAAACTAAACAACGTTCCTACCTCTAGATATAAAATTTATGCTTTAATCTTGTACAAGGAAGATGTTGTTATTGATACCGTTGGAAATGAGCTAGTTATTGTTTAATCTAACTTATAATATATATGACTTACGTAAATTATTCAGTAAATTTATCAGATGGCCAGAAACGAAGTCTGGCAAAAGCATATGAAAACTAAAGTGAATTAACGCTCAGGTTAAAAAATAACCAACTAACTGGAAACTTTCCTTTGCTGTTGACAGCTACCCAGATTAACAATATTAACAAGGCTAAATCTGGTGGGCAGGGATTAGACATAAATATATCAAAATCACAAATGAGATCTCAGTCTAAGAATGGAGGCTTTTTAGGTGCATTAGCTGGTTTGTTAACTAAAACAATATTACCAACCGTTGCAAAGTTTGTTCCAAAAGTATTAGCACCGCTAGCAACAGGAGCATTAAGTGGCTTAGCAAGTACTGGAATTGGCAAACTATTTGGAAATGGGATGGTAACTATTCCTAGTGACAAAAAACAAGCACTTCTTAGATCAAATATATTAACACTTGCGCAAAGAAACAAGATGATAAAGTCTAAAGGTTGTTGTCCTATTAAACTGACAAAGCAGCAACAACAAGATGGAGGATTTCTTGGAATGCTTGCATCACTAGGAATTCCATTGATTGGATCTCTTATAAGTGGTTTAACTGGAAAAGGTTTGCGAGTAGGCAGAAAAGGAAAAGGACTAAGAGTTAACCGTGGAAGAGGTTTGCAAGTAGACTCACAAATTAGTCCGTATAGAAGTATCCCATTCATAAAAAAAAGTTAATTTTCAAAAACGAACCTATCTCTAACTTAGACATAATAAAGTGGGTTAAGCGGTTAGGTATACATAAATTCAGGGGAGTGTTTAGCAAGAACAAATTACCAACAAAACAAAATAAACAAGAATGCGGTATTATTAATCTTGATGATTATATTGGACCTGGCACACATTGGACTTGTTACTATGATAATTATTACTTCGATCCTTTTGGCTTGAGCCCGCCAAAAGAAGTTTTAACTTACATACCTGATATAAAATACAACACCATTCAATATCAAGATAAAACAAGTGTCTTGTGCGGATATTTCTGTTTGTACTTTGTCAACAATTTGCAAGAAGGAAATAGCGTGTACGGTATTCTTTACAAATTATTAAAACCATACAAACCAACAGAAAATTAAAACATTATAAAATCATATTTTGTAAATGAAGTTTAATCTAAATATTATATATGAGCTATTGTATAAAAGAAAAAAAGTTTACAGAAAATGTTGATCCTAAGTATGTTTTAGCAAAAAATGGTAGAAAAATGTTAAGAGCAACTTGTGCATCTTGCGGTATTACTAAAACAAAGTTTGTTAAAAACACAAAAGGTGGAACTATTGATATTCATAAAGCTTTGCTCCCTTTGCTGCCTAAAAAAGGGTTAACACTTCCTGGTTATAAATATTGCGGTCCCGGCAATCCGCTTGATAGTGGAGAACCCTCAAATGAATTAGATGCTGTTTGCAAAGATCATGATATTTGTTATGATGAAAATCCTAGTAATAAATCAATGTGTGATAAAAACATGCTTACTGGTTTGAAATCTAGTAAGTCTAAAACTATTGGAGAAAAGATTGCTAAGAATTTGCTAGTCAAGCCTGTAATTAGTGCAAAATAAAAACTAGGACTTGGAGAGCCAAAAAACGAGAAAAGGCGTTGAAATGGACTGACAAGTTAGCAGATGAACTTCATAAGCCTATACGAAGAAAGTCCACTTAACGCCGTGTGATTGTTAATGAAATTGATAAAATATGGTCTGCTGACTTGGTTGACATGCAATCGTTTTCAAAGTATAATAAAGGTACTAAATACTTGCTTACTGTTATTGATTTATTAAGTAAATTTGCTTGGGTTGTACCCGTTCCAAATAAAACTGGTTTAGAAATTACCAAAGCGTTCAAACAGATAATCAGTACAGGAAGACAGTGTAAATTGTTGTGGGTTGATCAAGGTGTGGAATTTTACAACAAGGTGTTTAAGCAATTTCTTGATGATAATAATATCAAAATGTATCACACGTTTAATTTTGGAAAAGCTGTAGTAATTGAACGATTTAACAGGACATTAAAAAAAGATGTGGAAATATTTCACAGCAAACAATACAAACACATATTTAGACGTGTTACAAGAAATGGTTGATTAGTATAATTATACAAAACATCGGAGTATTAAAATGACACCAACTGAAGCAAGTGATGAGAAAAATAAAGGAACGGTATATTTCAACTTGTATGGAAAAATGAGAAGTAATCAAATTAAGCCAAAGTTTAAAATAGGGGATAATGTTAGAATCAGCAAATATAAAAGAACGTTTGAGAAAGGTTATACCCCAAATTGGACTGAAGAAATATTTATTGTTGATGAAATTCAAAACACAAATCCTGTGACATATAAAATAAAAGATTTAAACAACGAAAACATTGATGGAAGCTTTTATGAATTAGAAATGATAAAAGCAAAGCAAGAAATATTCAGGATTGAAAAAGTAATACGACGTGATTACAAAAAGAAACAAGCGTTGATTAAATGGAAGGGTTACAATAAGGATTTCAATAGTTGGATTCCATTCAAGGATATTGAAAATATTAGATAATATCTTGAACTATGCAGAGCGATGATGAAGACTACTGCCCGGTTCCTTCTGACTTTGCTTAACGAGTTGCAAATGTTATGTTAATGAGTTACAAATGTTATGTTATTACAATAGCAAACCGGATTGATTAGTAGTATAGATAGTGAGGGTACCAGCAGAGTTTCTCTCGCGGGGTGCATTAGAAAACTAATGAAATATGTTGGTGTTGATTTGGGCGCGGCTTACATTTAGATCTTGGTGATATAAATGAGAGTAACGCCTGAGTCCCCCCTGGCATATTTCACTAGTTGTTCTCGTTCCCCGCGGGAGGGTAACTGTGCTGGTACCCTCACTATCTATACTACTGTTGCCTTTTGCAACGGATTCCTTGACCAAAATCTAACAGCTATGGTCAAATGTGTGATGTGTATATGGAGCATGTTACAAGGAAGTATGGAAAAGCGACTGTGGTATTTGATGGATATGACAATGTTCCAAGTACTAAAGACACAACACATCTGAGGCGAACAGGGGTTGCGTTGGGACGGAAGTTAAATTCACTGTGACAATGATCATGGGAGGAAAGAAAAGTAAGTTCCTCACAAACAAGAAAAACAAACAAAGATTTATTAATCTTCTAAGTGATAAGTTGCAAAATGCGGGTATTGAAAATACAGGACTGGAAAGGTAATGAAGATGGGTTAAAACCGGTTGAATGGGGCTGGGAAATACAAGATAACTCCATGAAGCCGCTTAAAATTGACAAATCACCTGCACCGGAATTCCTTCTGAAGGTGATAAGATGCTCGTGCAAAACAGGATGCAAAACGACCAGCTGTAGTTGTAAGTAAATGGTATTAGATTGCAGTACAGCATGTAGTTCGTGTAGAGGAGTAAGTTGTGAGAATTCGGCACGACCCGAAATAGACAGTGATTAAAGTGAGTTCCGTTGGCTACATGTAAAATACAAACTGATAAGAAGACAATATAAATCAACATACCTAACCTTCTATGTCTATGACATAGAAGATTATATTTTGAAGGCTAATGATTACACATGAAGTGTTGCTTGACTCCACAATCCTAACATAATTATATACTGAAAGGAAAAAGAAACGCAGGGTGCGTATTTCGGCTATAGATTGCATATACTGCACACTTAATTCCATATATATTCCAAGGAAATCTCAAGATGTTTTGTAAAAAAAAAAAGTGCAGTTAGTTAGAGAAAGGACACAACTGTGATGTTGTAGACGTTTTAATCACTGTACACGTTGTAACAAGAAATTCATAAATGCTGAAGTTCCTCTTTGAAAAATTGAGCCAGTTCAGTACTGTATTTAATGTTAAGTGATTGCAACATTTAAAGCCTAATGTTGCTCACCTGCTAGAGCCAAATGCGCATTCTGACGATAATGAAACTTTAACCATTGGTGTGTTCAGTGCTGTTTAAACCTTCTTTCTAAAAGGACAGGCCTAATGTCGCCCAGTACCATTCGATTAGCAGTAGCATATTAAACATACAATATATAGCGGAAATACGCACCCTGCGTTTCTTTTTCCTTTCAGTATATATAATTATATGAAGAAACGACTTGAACAAGTATTATTTAGTTAGTACGGAAATTGATTACAAGAAAAAAAAGATTTTGATTTTATACTTGGTGTATTTCTAAAATCAGCGATTTTTCTCCATTTTTACAATTTTCTACCCCAAAAATATTATATTTAGAATGTGATTTCAGAGAAGGATTTTGGACATATTGTTTTCTATGTCTTTGATAACCATAATCAGTTAAAATAATGTCAGTGACAATTTATTTGAATTTATGCTATTTTGTATTAATCTTATCCTAAAACCATTAAAAAAAAATAAAAAATAAAGAAGTTTTTGGACCCAAAAACAGGTTTTGATATATAATTATACTTTTTTCCATTTAAACTTAATATTATGTAATATTAACAATAACATTTCATATATAAATACATGTTTTACTAATATTCTAAATGGATATAAATTTATTCCAGAAAATAGTGATTTTCTTCACTTTTTTGACTTTTTACCCCAAAAAATGGATATATTTTTTGGTATATTGTTTCGAACCAGGATCAGTAAAAAATAATTTCTGTGCCAATTTCTTTTACCTTAGGCTATATTTAAGGCTAAAATGACCTGCCTATATGTTCGTCTGTACAATATGTGGGTGTATATTTACGTGCATGTAGCCTTCTGACACTATGTGGATGTATACTGAAGTTTCACAGGACTGGACTGTATCTATATGAGTGTTGGTGGCTTTAATCTCAATGTATCAATGTTTTGTACAATATGTGGTGTAACATGATAGGTATGGCCTAAATCTGTATGAGTATGGGATACTTGAAGACTCCTGAAGCTTTGTTCTGTATCTCATCTAAAAGAATCTTAATTTTGTTTTACCAATTAACCCCTGTCTTTATTGTTCATTTACGGGAATATTCCGTATCTACTGGCTTTTAATGCTCACACCAATTATCGTCTGCAACATACACCACTGAACGACTTTAAAACGCAACATTTTTAAATTGTCATAAATTCTGAATTAGCCAATTTAAAGCAATACCATTATCTCAATAATATACTGGATCATGTATCTTCTTCAAATCGCACTGGAAATCGAAATCAATAGAGCGTTAGCTGTCCTTTTACGATATCCATGAAAAACGTACTTTGCACTCGCATGTATTTTAGCCACGTGCTATAAACACAATGTGTGAAGAAATTCCTTCATAGTCGACTGTCTGACCGAAAAAAAACAAAAAACTTTAAATTTAGACAATCAGCGCTATTAGCGATGGGTTTGCTTCGGGCTGGAATTTCATCAGCCTGATATCGCAAGGGTGCTTAATTGCAATGTAGCGACGATATCTCGTCTGCAAACTCGCGTTCAACTGACTCAAGCCCAGTAATCGACGTCATCAGCAGGTGCACGAGATGATCATCCGTAACGAAGATTTGTCTCGACTCGGTAAGTAAACACACGCATTTCAGCTCTAATTCTCAGTCTATTATTAGTTATTGGGTTTGTTACTGACCCCCTACAGAAATATGTGGGGTCAGTAAGATTTATAGGGGGCGAGGCGACAGCCGAGTCCCCCTATACATCTGACTGACCCCACATATTTCTGTAGGGGGTCAGTAACAAACCCAATAACTGATTTATTGCATCGAGCACCTTTTTTAAGGCAAACGCCGAAATTTAACACATTATAATGGAGCGTCAACGTCATTGAGACGTCCCGCAATTTGACGTCATGGCGTTGACGTCACGACCGGTACAGTTTAAAAATATTATCAAATTTACTTATTATGTTTGTTACTAACGATTTAAAGAACTATTTGCAAATGATTTAAACTTTGAATCAAAATTGTAGTCCATATTGTTTTAGTGACCCTCTATGAAATCTACTGACCCACTATAGAATAATAGAGGGTCACCATGTGACCGCTCTAATCCAATGAAATTCCTAGGATTTTGTGCGAGGTGCAATAAAAAGATATAATTATGCCTATAGTATCACAATCAATGGTAAAAAGACTCGGGTAATATTCATTTCTGCTAATACTTAGCGAATTGAGAGCAGAATCAAAGAAAGTTATTTTAGCGAGATGATTCTCAGCGGAGTTTTTTTAGCGAGATGATTCTCAGCGGAGTTTTTTCATTTTTAACTTTCTTTGATTCTGCTCTCAATTCGCTAAGTATTAGCAGAAGTGAATATTAACCGAGTCTTTTTACCATTGACTGTGATACTTTAGGCATAATTATATCTTCATGTACTGAGAATTAGACCTGAAATGCGTGTGTTTACTTACCGAGTCGAGACAAATCTTCGTTACGGATGATCATCTCGTGCACCTGCTGATGACGTCGATTACTGGGCTTGTGACTGGTAATGATCAAGATCGTCAAAGACCAGGAAGGCTGACGGTTACACACCGACGTCAGGATGTTCATATTATGACGTCACACTTACGTAATCAGTTTATGACGGTCACCGGAATATTGCCAGCCATACAGTAGAAACTCATGGATTAGTTTTCATAAATTTACAACAGAAAAACATTCGATCTATGCATAGGAGGTGTCAGACGCGCTTTTTCCTCTAATGGTGGATTTACTGGGTAATTGTGACTTTTGCTTTTGGGGGTCATACTGTTATATTTAAACAAGTTGATCAATTTCAATGAGATTTTCAACAATTCAACTGAATAGATCTATATTGTTAGTAAGATAGATGAAATTAAAATTGAATTTCTATTGAAATATGTCAGTTATCTTAGTTTATTCCCCTGTTGCGTTTTTAAAGTAGTTCAGTGTATATGTACCCGGTCAATTTGAAGTATCTGTTTAGCTTACGCTGCTGCATAATATATGCACTCGGTCAATTCGGGGTATCTGTTTGTCTTTCATTATTGATGATCTAATCGACTTACTAACATCAGATAGCACAGAGCCTCTGGTAACCAGGCAGATGTGAATTATAGGCAACTAAGGCTTAAATAAGTTGCTATACATCAAATGCTATGCTATTCAAGCGATAAGATGTTAATTGGAGCTATTAAGGAAGACAGTTATATTTTGATTTTAGTTAGGCTATGATTAATTCCAAAAACAGGTTCAGGAAACATGTCAAGTTCAGTTTCGTTTTAATATGTGTTACCTACATATTTATTAATGGGCATTCCAAACGACAATTACAAACTCAAATGGCAGCCGAGGGAAAAACAATTCTTTAAAAATGTTCGTTCACAAATTAAGAAGCCGGATATACACAAAGACGCAGACGATAATGATGACAAAGCGAAATGTTCTGCAAAGTTAAATCGTTTGGATATGTTTAACGCATCAGTTGACTCTTTTTTTTCATAATTTCATCATACTTTGAGCCAATAATGTGGCGACCTTGATATATTGGCAGGTTCCCGTTTCTAACAAATTAATATGGTCCCACTGCCAGTCGTTGGCCATCAATGACTGTGTCTATAGAAAAATGGATAATTTCGAATATTTGGCATTTATTGATATAGACGAATTCATAATTCCGCAGGAACATTTATTTTCATGGCACGACGTTATCGATAATTTGTCCTCAATTAATGAAACACAGTTTGAAAATGCTAGTGGGTTTACTTTCAAATCTGCATTTTACTCAAAGGAGTTTTCAAGACCGCTTTTCTCAGATGAAATGACGACATCAGTACGAACGAATCGCACCCAGAATTTCAGCTTCTTTTTCGAATTCTCGAACTTGGTATCCACCACGTGAGTCGAGCGTGGCCAGACGACAAACAAATACTCTGTGCTTAAGGTGGAGGCTCAAATGGCACAGATCTTATGTTCTCGAGTTTGGAATCCACTGTAAATCACGGGTTGAGGATAATAGTATGGAAAGTTTCCTGTTGATAATTATCTCAATGTAGTCTGAAATCACACCATGAAAAACAGGAACACAATCGATACCAGGCAATACGCTAAACATTTGATAACGCTATAAGATTAGTCTTTTGTAATGCTATATTTTTTTTATATGTTGTAGTACTTTCTGTTCTTGTTTCGTTATTTTTATAGTATAGCTGTGTGTAACAACGTTAAAAGGCAACAGCTACGACCTCCGTTAAGGGTAACACTTTTGCTAGAGGTAACAACCTCCGTTAAGGGTAATACTTTTGACGTTAAATGTAACAAACTCCGTTTTAAGGTAACACTTCAGGTAACGTAAGAATCACCGTAACAGCCCTAACATTAAAGGTAACAACTTTGTATTGGTACTCGTCTACGCTAATGGTAACATCTAAATACATACTGAAAAGGAGATCCCTTGGAAACAACACGCACAAACAAGAGATAAAAGTAGCAGACTCGGTTTTATTGAGTCTGTTCATGAGAGGTAATTATAAGGTGCAACACCTCTCACGCCTCTTAGCACCGGCTTAAGCGATATTCTACTTTAAAGCCACAAAGATCTATCTATCTATCTACAGATACTGCAACACCCTCTTTCGAAGATTATGTGCAGTTGCTCGTCTGTGCAGTGTGAGTAAGATAAAAGGGGTAAAAGATGTCTTAAAAACAGGTGAAGGTGAAATAAAGATAATAGGGTTAAATGTTAAAAAGTCTGATCAAGGCAAAGTGATTTTTAAAAGATAAAAACAGCGTTTCTTGTTTAAGGCATGGAGTGGGAGACGGTGCAAACGGCCAATTTGAATGAATCCAAACTTGGCAGCTTTGCTATGTCGCTGGCAGTCTGTTCCACTGTACAATGGCGAGCGGGGAAATGAATACTTATAGTAATCAGCAGAGGTGTGAATCTGCCTATAAGCCAGGGGATGGGACTGTCGCGGTATTCTCGTAGGTTGTGTGACATACATAATCGGGAGTCAGTACGTCGGTCTTCTAATAATAGACAACCTAGGTCACTGAGCATGTATGAAACACTGGCGTAATACGAGTAGTTATTTAGCGTCGAGCGAGCTGCTCTGAGCTGTACCATCTCTAACTTGTTTATATTTGTCTTGGTATATGGACTCCCTACATGGGAGGAATATTCAAGTAAGGGGCGCACAAGGGTCTTGTATGCTACTTCCCGTATAACTTTATTTTGTGATCTTATGTATCGCTTTACAAAACCTAAAGTCCTATTTGCAGTGTATGTTGTTCTCTGGATATGATCATTCCAGGTGAGGTTGCTGCTGATGTCAATTCCAAGATACCTGGAACTACTTACCGTTTCCAGGATCTGGCCGTGGAGGATATACTGGGATGGTATTGGAGTTCTTGAGCGTGTTATATGTATGGAGGTTTGTCACTGATAAGTAGAGTGCTGTATTACCAGCAAAGAGGCTCACCTTTGATTTGATGTTCTCTGGCAGGTCGTTGATGTATGCAAGGAATAATATGTGCCCTATGACTGATCCCTGTGGTACTCCAGAAGTGACTGGAACTTCTGAGGACTTGTCATTTTCCAGGATGACTGTTTGTGTTCTGTTGGACAAGAATGCCCTAATCCATTGAAGGATATAACCTCTGACGCCGTACTGGTGCAGCTTAAATAGGAGCTTCTCGTGACTTACATTATCAAATGCTTTACTAAAGTCTAGTAAGATAAGGTCTGTTTGTTTGCCAGTTATGGCGTTTCTTGTAAGTTCCTCGACCAGCATTACCAGTTGGGTTTTACATGACCGCTTAGAGCGGAATCCACGTTGCAAATCATAGAGGATGTTATTCTGGTCTAGATGTAAAACAAGGTTTGTAGTGATTTTATGCTCTAATACCTTACAAAATATACATGTCAAGGAAATTGAGGCTAGACCTTTATCGCCTTTCTTGAATTAGGGACATACATTTGCATCTTTCCAGTCCTTGGGTACAGTACCTGTATCAAGAGAACGCTGAAAGATTACTTTTATGATGGGGGCAATGGACTCACGGAGATGTTGAAGGACTAGTGGCTTTAGCCTACCTGGTCCTGCGGCCTTGTGGGTTTTAAAATCTTTAAGTAATTTCAGGATTCCATTGCCTGAAATAATAATGTCTGGCATAATGGTATACTTACTGATGTTTTTTTCTGGAATTGAGGAAGGAGATAGCCTACCTGTGTCTACTTGGTTCTGGACCGCAATTTGGGCAAGTTGTGTTAGACTAAGCGGGGATTTAGGCGTGAAGGCGGACTGAAATTGCATGTTTAAAACATCTGCATTTTCTGTATTTTCTGTGTAGAGCTTACCTTCGTTTTTGAGTGGCGCTATTCTCTTTGAGTATTTTTTGACGATATTTAGGAGGGAGTATTACCTTTTTGTTGACTATGTGGGAGGGTGTCCTGGCTCATTTGATTCTGTTTCGGATATTCCCAGAATTTCACTGATATACCTATCATGTGCTTGTTTCAGCTTTAGCTTGATCTGGTGCCGCATGTCTATAAAGTCATGCCTGTCTGTTGCCTTTCTACTCAATTTGTACTTCTGGAAGAGTCTCATTTCCTGATGTAACTCCTAATTTCTTGGTTCATTCAAGGGAGTGATGGCTTACAGCTTACTGTTCTGTTTGGGACATATGTGTCTATACCTTGTTGTATTACTGTCTTGAAGTCTAGCCATAGTCTGTTTATGGATTTAGATTCATGGCCTACCATAAAGTATTTCTGGAACTCCATCATGTAGTCTGATAGGCCATTCCAGTCAGCTTTTTTGTAGATCTGCATCACTCTTGGTCTTTGGTTACTTACTTGGGGTTTAATGTTTACTTCTGCATAAACAATGTGTTTGAATATTCAAACGACGACAACGGGCCATCTGTCACGGAAAGTGTGTGATTTGGCGAACCGCAGGTCAGGCAGTCCCACGAGAAGTTTGGGTTGTTACAATGGAATGTATACGTCTCGATCGGGCTTGATGATCCCAAAGGACCAGTAAGTAATAACACTACTGATTTGTAGTCGGGGCCAAAGTTTCAGTTAACACGTATAACGGTATAGCTTATTCAGGTAAACGTTTTACATTAAACGCTTGGATTGTTACTTTTAACGGAAGAGGTGATTGTTAGCTTTAGCGGAGGTTGTTACCTTTAACGTTACACATTTAACTAATAACGTATGATGAATTGTTACCTTTTAACGAAATTGTTACCTTTAACGATGTTGTGTTAACAATGTACGTACACTCAGTATATTTGAAAACACAACACTTGGTATTTTTTTGAATTTCTAGATAGATGCAACTGTTTATCGCTACTCCGTATACGTTAACCTTTGGGACAAAGGGACTTGTGTACGAACACAAAATGCAATATTGATTTGAACACAAAACCAGTGGACTTAAAATAATCGAAAATCAAAATTGTTGCGTATAACTATACTTAGAAAGAAGGCGTTCATATACATTTGCTTAACATTATTACACTCGGGCGGTACATCTATGGCTATTGATAGCTCTGTTTTTGAGGTAGAGTCATCAAGCACTCGTCACCATCAGCGTCGTCTGTGACGTCTGCGTCCCCTCTTTAAAGCTCATATCTCGGGAAATACTGCACATAGCGGATTAAAACCACACATTAGCCTCTTCGACATCGCAGAGCCAGGATCTTTAACTCTTGTTATTATTTTAACAAAAGTATTGTCCCTATTATACTTAAACAAATTTGGTCAACGTTGTGTATATCATATGTAAGCTTGTTTATCAGAATTATAAATTATGTATAGTTTATGAATTATGAATTATTCAACGTGTTACTATAGTCACGTGCTAATAAACAACACCGTCGCAACACACCAATTATATACATTATCTCATTAAATGTGATAATGTATATAATTGGTGTGTTATGCCTGTTAATAAATATGATACAGCTATCTGTTTATTATATCATCAATAATGTAAAACAAATTCAATCTCTAACATTAATGTTTCTATTACTTCCATGGTATTTTTTATTCATTCTATTCTTAAAGAAACAGCTGCATGCAATATAGATGTTACGCTCGGTTTTCTACACACTTTGAATATATACTAGCCATTATAGAGCCATAATATAGTCATTATAGAGCCATTATCAATTGTTAACTTATTTCAAAACAATTCCTTTTTGACGCTAGTAATTGCTGAGTTTAATATATTAGTAATGTTTTAAAACCTATTGTAAAAGCACCATGTTTACCTTCAAGAAGGCGATTTTTGCACCTTGTTCTCTCCACAATGGACCGATGTCACGCTCTTATCCGAAATAACAGACATCGAACCGTGATTATCCGATGAACCTTCGTGGGGACTGGACGATAGACATCTCTAAGTTTCTTGATCTGTTTGACTTTTCCGTGTTCATATACGGTTTCATTTTATTTCAAACACTTCAAATCTCAATATCTTGTTTTGTATTTACATTCATTGATAACTGTTTAAACAACATGATTATATAGGTGAACATTTTATAATAGCTCTCCGAGTACACAAACTGTTTATTAAATTATGTATCCGTGCAAGTTTTCACGATCCATAAACAGAAGTTGCGTCCACATACATTTCTAAAACAAAAAATGGCATATTGTCAATGTAAAAGTGCTTGAAGCTCCCAATTGGCATTTATTTAAACATGTTATTGCAATATTCCCATATATAAACGTATATTGAAACATATGCGAAGTATTATCTTTACTACATCTAAATATGTGTTATAGCTGTATCTCCAGTTCATAATATTGTATGACAATATGTCTGGCCAATAAGCCTTTGTTTCAGTCATCTTTTCAATCATCTATTTGAACTTTTGTGAGGTAACTATTAACACTTGTACTGTATGAGGTCGTACAAATAACATCTGTATTGCATGTCTAAAAAATATATTGTGAGCGGATAACAAAATATTATTCTCATCTAATGACATTGGAGTATTGGATTATTTGAACATTTGGAATATAATGAATTAATAAACCGGGAAAGATTTGATGTGAAATTGGAATAAAGGGACACTTGACAACTTTGATTAAAGGGACACTTAACAATTGAGATTAAAGGGACACTTGCTAATATTATTTTGACTTTATTCGTATATCGGATTTTAAAGAAATATTTTATGGTTTTTTCTGTAAGTGAATATATTTCTTTGTAGTGTTTGAATAAATGTGTTGATTATATTTTAAAAGTAGTTGTTGCTGGTTTTACTTCCTTTCTTGTTACATTTTACCCGTGGCAAACGTATGTTAGGACATTAGTAATTGTTGGATATAATGTATTATTAATGTATTAAAACCTGTTGTGAAATAACGATTCTGAGTTTTCTATGATTAGCTCCCATAAAATAATATCCGTCAAAACGTAACATAATTTATCCGCCAAAACGTTTCCAATCAAGGTCCACAGTCACCATCTTTATCACAAAAGCCGTTGTCCGTGGTAACCGTCTCCATGTTACCCTCGGCATTCTTAACCGCATCTATCACCCTTGGCAGAACGTTGTGCCAGAAGTTGACGCTCCTGGCGAACAACCTCTGACCTACTGATGACGTTGTGGATATATTGAGGTATTGTTCAGACTCGAGATCGTACTTCGGCCACGTGGTCTTCACAAGGTCTTCGATTCCTCTTGGATAGTTTGGATCTCTGGAAGAAACGAAATAGGCATAGTCAAAACCTTTGATTATATATAGCAGCCATATATATCCAGTTATCGGAATAACGTTGCGTCTTTTTCGTATGTGTTTGCACTCCAACTATATTCAACGATTGATCAATAAGACGCGAGAAGCACTGTCACAGAGCTTATGCAATAGTGTTACTGAAAGAGATCATACGATATCTATAATGTTCTCACCTCCAACCATACCGTTAACTTTTCAAAACAACAACAACATATGCTGATTATTAGTGATGCAAAACACCGCTGTTTGTAGTTAATATGTCTTGCCTATTCTCGCTTGCCCGAGTTTCACAACGGTACCATTTGGCTCAATCCGTCACTTTTCTGGGAACGAGGCGCAATATATTGACCAATCAGATGCATCCGTTTCAAGTTGAAACGGAGATATAAATGGATCAATAATCGATCGATAATTAACGTTAAGTGGGATTATTTGGGTCAATTTAACTGTAGCTAACTTAAACTAATCACGATATGATTGTAATTAATGAGTTCGAAGTAAATCTTTTTTAAATAGCAATTTAAATGGAATTGATTAACAATGACTTGACAGTCTGCTCTAAAATATATAATGCGTATGCCCGCAATTATTTATCACTGGCTTTGATCACGGTTCAACAGTTGTAACTCTGAGATGTGAGAATGGTTTTACCCTGATCTTGCAAAGTTTGTCCACCTGGTGATGGTTTCCATGGATACCGTCAATTCCCACTGTTCTGGTTCTTTTCCGTACGGTGTTGTCCAGCTTGTAAGGCCCTCTATATTTTCATAACCAAACAAGAAAGTCAACTCGTCCACGTGGTTCGGTTTATGTGCCCAAGACGGCGTCTCGAGCATGTGCTGGGAAGGAAAAGCATCGAATAGGTAAAGAAATGTGTTTTTATTGCTCATCTCTGTGTGTAATTTCACAGTCTCTAAAGCTTGGATGTTGAACGTATAATCGGAATTGAGTCGAAGAAATGCTTCTCGCGATAGGATTGGATCATCCGGATTGCTCCAGTCTGTATATTCGGATATGACGAGGGTTTTCACTACTTCCGGTACGTCATTTCCGAACATAACACGTAGTATTTCCGGTACTAAATCGTTTTCAAATCTCTCCCTGTCTGCCTCAAATCCTTCAGTGTCATTGACATCAAGACTTACCATCAGGAGACCTTCATTCGACACTACACCAGTCATAAAGTCGAAGCTTGCAAATTGACTCCGGAAAGAGGCTGCAACATCTGAGGTACCGTAAAACAAGTCGTTTGGTGATTCAGGGATGAACTCTCCATCGATGACCGTGACCAGCTGCGTACGGTACGTGATAAAGCCGTTATTGTTGTTCAGTACAGAATCCATTTCTGCCGTTGTTTTCGACTTGATACAGGTTGCAAGAGTTGTTGAGCTCGAGTGATCCACGCATCCTAACAGAGTCCCAAAACGCCTTGCTACAGTCAACGGCTCGGGATTGAAGTTCCACGGATTAGTGATACTTCCACTGTGTCCAATTATTCTTTTGAAAAGTCCTTTATTACCTGGATATAAGCCTTGATATATGACGCTCGCGGACCCTGCTGAGCTTCCGAAGATCGTGATTAGTTCCAGATCCCCACCAAAGGCTGCAATGTTATTATGTACCCACTGAATGGCAGTATGCTGGTCCCAGAGTCCGTAGTTACCAGGAAGGTTCTCGTCTCCTGTGCTCAAGAATCCCCAAATACTGAGTCTGTAATTGACAGTCACCACGATAACATCACCATTTGCACTTAAAACATCAGCGGCGTAGAGATCGGACATTCCACAAACATAGCTGCCGCCATGGAAAAATATCATGACCGGCAGAGTAGTAGCATGGATGTTCGGAGCAAATATATTCAGGAACAAACAGTCTTCGGAAAAATGTACCTCATTTTCTTTTTTGCGCTGACCTTTAAGGTCAATTAATGTTTGTCGGCACGCTGCTCCGCGCTTTGTTGCATCGTACGGCTCGCTCAGGTTTGCTTTCATTCTCGACTTTGTGAACCTATTTTCACCAACAGGGGGCTCGGCGTATGGAACACCTAGAAACTTTCTAATTCGGTATTCTTGTCCAAACGCATTTAGCGTTCGAACATAACCAGTAAATATTCCAACATCTGTAACTACGGATGTTGTCTCTTTTGAAGTGACACAAATAACTCGTGCAGAACACAAACAAAACGCAAGTAACACCAAACTCGTTAATCCTGCCATAATCAATGTTTACTGTCGCCGCATTTACACATTGTGAAGTGATTCTTTGTTATCAATTTACTTTACACTTATTCGTTTGTGACTATCAGCCAAAAAGTAGAGCACACTGCCCCACAGGAAATTGTATCTTTTAATATTTGCCTTCTGTTATTATAATTGTCTATGAAGGACCGTAACAGTGGAATGATAGTGTTGTTATTCTGCGGTCAATCAGACGTATACTCTGTGTCCAATGCAAACGAATCTTCCTACGATCCCTTGAAAATTAGCTGAGATATCCGAGTTCAAAGTCACCAAAGTGCAATTCAATTTGCTCGTCGTTTGTCTTGTCCCCGTGGTAAACAAATGAGTTTTACCAAAATCAGGTTTCTGTTAATTTCCCAGCTTCAAATCGCAATCAATTCACTAACGTAAAGCACCGATCCGTAAATAAATCTATATTTTATCAGTTTGCATAGTCCGTATCACAAGAAAGTCACATAACAACGAGTATTTCGACACTTGTTATCGACACTAGCAGACTTTACAAATAAAACCGCCATTTTGAACTCCCGAATTACGTCATAATGCGAATCCCGCAGCTATGGTAAGTATTTTCACTTTTTAAAATTATTCTTGAAATATTAGAAAATACTTTTGTGCTTATCCATAACACTATTATTTTATTATTAATAATAAGAAAAGAAAATGGTTTTTTGGGGCATAACATATTACTTTTGAAAAATTGTAAACTTTTGGGTGATATAGTTGCGGGATTCGCATTATGACGTAATTCACTGTTACGGTCCTTCATAGATAATTATAATAACAGAAGGCAAATATTAAAAGATACAATTTCCTGTGCACTGCCCTTGACATTAGCATCTTACGATTAAGACCGCATTACGATAACCTGCCGCTGTTGAAACTAGAGCTGTCGCCTTTGGGGGGCGACTAATATTTTCATAGAGCGGTATTATTCATGAATATATAAATCCAGATAACTATTACTGTGTATAGAAATCATTATAACCGCCCTATTACTGAGATTATGTTTGACCTAATTCGTGATTCCATTTTACGTCTCACAACACAGTTAATTTTACATAGCTCTGCATATGTAGCAGGACTCCTCTGGACCACTGTAGAACTTAATGAATTTTCTTAAAAATATTTTCTTTGTGAAACTTGATGTCTGTTGCACGAAATATCCAACAAAAAACACGGGGTTGACCAATTTGCTTTTTTGTAATATCAATAGTTTGAAGAGACCCTCTTGAATTTGTCCATTTCACTGACATTTTCAAATGTATCACTATTAGATTCTCAGATCTGGGCTCAGAAACATTCAGGCATATCCTAACCTTTATGAAATCATGTACTTGTCCCATTCTTGTCACCTGCAACAAAAAAAGAGAAAATATTTGCACATTTTAAGAAATAAGCAAGAACCGAATAACACAGATGTGTAAGCTCCAGAAAGTGACTGGCAAGGGAAATAACTGTTTAGTGAGACCTATAGAGTATATAGTGCACAGCGGAGCGTACATTTGCCCTTTCCCTCGTGTATGGACATAGTAAATGGTGAATTCCATATTCGGTATACGTTTTTGAAACGATATGAAATACGATTTGTTCTAATAAAATTCCAAGGAAGTTTTATGTATAGGATAGAGACTATGAAGAGAAATATTCACGATTTAGAAACCGAAAGGGAGGGAGCGTAGCGATCGACCGTTGTTTCTTAATGGTGAAGATTCTCTTCATAGACTCTATCCGGCTTAGTGTTTACAATAGGTTTGTCGATAGTCTCTATACAGATCACGCTCTAAACCACGAAGAGCGATGGCAGTAAATTCTTCATGAATAAATCTAGCAGTATTTGAAATTCTGAGCCATCTGATTGGTTGAAAAAGTAGGGTAAAAACTAAATACATGGAGTCCAAATGAGAACTGGATCTCGAGAGACAACAATTTTAAAGAACATTGCACCGGAATAAACAGAAACGGACCGCAACGGATATAGACCACCGGAAGAGAGTTAAAACTTTTATGTTAAAGTACTGATGGAGAATATATAAAACGACAATGCATGTGCTCTAACTAAATTAAATATGTACATGTAGATAATCCACAGAGAGTGCTGGTAACAGACTGCCAGTCTCAGTGGTAAGGCATGGGGTTATATTTGATAACTCTACAAAGACTTGGTATGCAATACTGTTACATTTCCCTCCTTAAAATAACAACAACATATAACATCAAGTTTCTGAAATAGCAACAGCAATATGTATCCCTATCAATGTCACTTATACTTCTTTTTAACGTTCTCAGTTCCTCCTATTACCACCATAGTATTTCCTGTAGTTCAAAACGCCCATGAAGCACTTTAATGTTCATTAGTCTGCGATTCATAATTATCACTTCAGTAATACAGTTGTTGATTGACAGCACTGTTAATATTACATAGATTCAATCACTTTTGTTTTTTTTTGGCCATAATCCCATAATCCTATTGACTGAAGTGGTGCTTTTCATGTTTGGGAGTTCCTTGACCTCAAAGTACCTGATGTAATAATCAACAACTATATACAAATAGTTCGTATTATCCCAAGTCACTGAATAGATCAGTACCTAATAATAAGTTCTGTGTGTCAGGCATAAACATATTAAAATTAAGCACAATGCTTGTTATGTCGGCTGATATTCCAGGCCAAAACATAAAATCACGTGCTCTCCTAAGGCATTTCTCTACACACATGTGACCTGTATGAACTAACTCTAGCATTGTTGACATCACTGCCTTTGGCATAATTATTTTATGACCCTTCATCATTAACCCATCAACAATGGTCAGTTCATCTCTATAGTTCCAGTAGGCCAACATCTGGGACGGACACCTGTTTCTGGCTTCTGGCCAACCCTGAAGCATAGTTTTTCTCAATGAGGCTCGAAATGATCATGTGAACTTGCATCCATTCCCTCGCATAAACCTGGCTATGTGTCATTGAGGTATTTCCTACTTAATGTGTCTGCAACTTGTACTTGCTTACTAGGATAATGCTTAGGTTCTGTGTCATGCCTCTGTAACTGAAGAAGCATGCGCTGCAGATGTGCAGGGGCGACACTAAGTGGCTTCTTAAAAATAGAAATCAATGGCAAATGGTCAGTTTGCACATTAATTTCCCGCCCATAAACAAATTGGTGAAACCTTCTATCCGAGCATAGTTTATTTCTAATGCGGTCAGTGACTTTGATGCGTATGCAATCGGTTTTCCATTTTGCATCAGGACTGCACCTAGACCATACTTGCTTGCATCAACCTGCAAAGTTAAAGGTTTGTTAGGATCAAAGTACGCTAAAACATGACCGTGTTGAGAGATGATTTCTATGACCTTTTGATATGCATCAATGTTTTTCCCAGCAAATGTCAACATCTTTAGACAGTAACAGTCTCATTGTGGCTGTGACCTCTGAGAGATTTGGGGCAAACCTTGACAGGTAGTTGACCATGCCGAATATGTTTTCAAGTTCAGCCTTACTGGTAGGGGGTGATTTGTTTTCAATAGCAATGATCTTGGTTGGGTCGGGTTTTAGGCCCTCTGAAGTCAATAAATGACCAAAGTACTCAACTTCAGACACTCCTACTAACTACAAGTGTATCCTCATTAAAGCGAATATCCCTTTCTAGTGACCTTTGCAAATCTGCCCTGAGATTCTTATCGTGCTGGTCCCTTACTTCCCCAAATACAAGAATGTCATCGACTATGGCGACAACACCACTTAACCCTTCGTCGACTTCATCGATTTTACGGATGAATAAGTCACCACTGCGCCTTAGTCCAAATGAAACACGAAGATATCGGAAACGACCAAATATACTATTAAAGGTTGCTGGATAATTCTTCTCTAACTTCATGTGGACATACTGGGACCTTTCGGGCCGAATGCACCACTGGAGTAACAAAACACAAACGAAAGATATAAGTAGCAGACTCGATTTTATTGAGTCTGTTCATGAGAGGTAATCTAAAGTGCAACACCTCTCTTGCCACCGAGCACCGACTTAAGCGATATTCTACTTTAAAGCCACAAAAATTGGGCGTGATGATCCCAAAGGACCAGCAAGTAATACCACTACTGATTTGTAGTCGTCGCGACTTTTTACGACCACCTCTAAACAAACGCTAGTGTGAATGTCAATAAATACTGAAAATGGGATCTCTTGGAAGCAACAAACACAAACAAGAGTTAAAAGTAGCAGACTCGGTTGTATTCGAGTCTGTTCATGGGAGGTAATGTAAAGTACAACACATCTCACGCCTCCTAGCACCGGCTTAAGCAATATTCTACTTTAAAGCCACAAAGATCGGGATTGATGATCCCAAAGGACCAGTAAGTAATAACACTACTGATCTGTAGTCAGGGTGACTTTTTACGACCGCCACATAGCACTAAACAAACGCTAGTGTGAATGTCAATAAATACTGAAAATGTGATCCCTTGGAAGCAACAAACACAAACAAGAGATAAAAGTAACATACTCGGTTTTATTGAGTCTGTTCATGAGAGGTAGTGTTAAGTGTAACACCTCTCGCGCCTCCTAGCACTGGCTTAAGCGATATTCTACTTTAAAGCCACACATATCGGGATTGATGATACCAAATGACCAGTAAGTAATAACACTATTGATTTGTAGTCGGGGCGACTTTCAACACTATTAATAAATATATCCTCACTATTTGATTTATCCATTTGAATTTCATTAACACTTGATCAGCATACAAATCCAAAGTGATTCCATTTCTTGTACCTAAAGCACTGTTTTCCATTGGCCGGGCCTAACTGAGTTTTCTCATGATTTTTTCCACAGTTCTGGCAATTGTTCTATATATGTCCCTGTCCTCTGCTCCCTCCCCACTGGCCTGAGGTGTTGTGACCCATATTCTTCTCCGGCTGAGCGTGTGAATCACGTCTTCTTGTTGCTGGTTAGCTTTTAACGGCATTGGCTGCAGTTGCTTCCTGATTCATTTCACGTTGCTGTTGTTGCGCATTCAAAATACTGGCATATTTGAATTGCCCTGTTGCCCTCTCTAGCGTTAATTTGTCGCCTTCATTGATCAACTTTTCTTGAATTGTCTGCGATTTTACTCCAAACATTATATATATTTGTTCTTGCAATATACATGTCATACATACAATAAAAGCAATATTAAATAAATAGCAGTTAGATAAATATGTATGTTATGGATTAACATAATAACATAGCACATTTTTTAAGAAAATGTTTGGTTTATAATAAATTATGCCATATCAGAATATTATTTTCAAAAAATATATAAAATAAATTTGTGTAAGATTTGACAAAATAAACCAAGCACTATTTCGCATTCGTTAGAACAAAATTAAAAATCATTTATGCCCTTTGATCAGATCAAAAAGGGACTGATTAGCATTATTTTCATAGAAGAAAATAAAACAGAATCACGATATGATAAAACAAATTGATATATATAAAACTGACATTGTTTGGCATATTTGAGAAGGAAAAACGACTAGCGATACAAAAAGCTAGATCGACGTAGAAGAATTAAGTAGCAGGATTTGGCACATACACGAATTAAGTGTGCACTTGTGAATAAATATACTAATTTTTGTTCATCTGTAGGGTTATTAAAATATGCATGTAGTATGGAACGCCATGACTGTCTTATGATGTTGCCGATTAATATATTCAGTGTATTTCCCTTTATATGTGATAGATCTTTCATGATATGCAGTGCATTTTTAATTATATGTGGTAAATAAATCTTTATATGGGGTAGAAAGGTATTTATATGCAGTAGATTAATCATTATATGCGATAGATATGGCATTGTTTGTAGTAGATAAACCATTATATGCAGTCTAGTTATCATTATATGTAGTGCATTTATTATTATATGCAGTAATTTATCTAATATATGATGTCCTTTCAACATTATACGAAGTAGGTGTGTATTTATATGCAGTGCTTCTGTTGGCTTTATATGTGGATTTTATTTTAATATACGCGGTGGATACGTCTTTATTTCGGTGGTTTCAATTGCATTATATTCGGTACAGACGGCTTTATACGTGGTGCATTTCTCATAATAAGCAGTGCTTTTTCTATTATATGCTGTGTTTTTTATCATTATGAAGATGAGATCAATCGGAACACTCTATTTTTAAGATGTTGCGATTTTAGATACATACTGCATATAGTAATAAATGCACTACATACAATGATAACTGGACCACATATAATGGTTTATCTACTACATAAAATGACTTATCTATCGCATATAATGATTGATCTACTGCATATAAATACTTTTCTACCACATATAAAGATGTATTTACCGCATATAATTAAAGATGCACTGCATATCATGAATGATCTACCACATATAACGGGAAAAGCACTGCATATATTAATCGGCAACATCATAAGACAGTCATGGCGTTCCATAATTTAGGCTTATTGCTTTATCATATAAATTAGCTCTGATATCATTATATAAAGGACAGGTTATCATAGCATGTAACTCATCTTCCACCTGAACATTAGAAAATAGACAAACTCTTTCACTAATCTGAAGTATTTCATATCTTCCAGTCTCTAGTCTAATTGGTGCTACGCCACAACGGAATCTAGAATAAGCCGACCTATGATTTCTTGGTAGTATTAGTTTATAGTACCTTAGTTTTAAATAACTTATAAGTACGTGATTTATTGTCACCAATATTACTACTACCACGTTCCGAGTTAATATTTACATTCCAGTTGATTATAAACTGATTTAAAGATGCACTCTTAACATTATCTAAAACGTTACTTTTAACAATAGGATTAATTACACTCGGAACGTTATTAAACTCAATTTTTAAAAAAAATATTTAAAACTCTGTAACACCAATTTTTACATGTTGAACTTTTACTATTAAAACAATACAAGAATATTCGCTTATTGAAACATATATTAGACATATGACTCAATCGTACCCAGTAATTTGATACCGCAATTATTTGTCTAACACAAACCGGTGGCCATGCCATGTCTCCTGCCATTGCAGCTGATGGTGTGTTTCTTGTCGTACCCAAAAATACTCGCATTGCTCTATTTTGTACGACTTCAATACAAGAGTAGGTTTGAGTACCCATACTGCTGCACCATAAGCTACAATAGACCAAACCAACGTATCAAATAGTTTAGTATAAACGTTATAAGGCATCCCACCAACTCTTTTATATTTTAAAATTAACAGTCCAAATGCGCGACTGGCTGACTGTGCAACAAATGAAGCTGTTTCATTATAATTGAGATATTCGTCTAAAACAAGGTCTAAATATACATATTTATTTTTTATAGATATATCAGATCCACCACATTTAAATTCAAAAATCGTTTGTGGTTTTGATCTTGGTCTGAAATGCACAACATTAGTTTTATTTATATTGACTAACATAAAATTGGTTTCACACCAATCATCTAGTGTATTTAACAATAGCTGTAAATCTGTTTCATTTTCGGCCAGCAGTACAATATCATCCGCATACATGATAACGCATACTTTATCACCATCACCAATATCTACTCTTAGACCTTACGATTTCAATGTTAATGCTAAATCGTTAATAAAGCAATTAAAGAGCAATGGGAATAAACAACAACCTTGTTTTAGTCCTGTTGTAACATTAAACCATTCTGTATTTAAACCATTTATACGCACCCAGGATGAAACAGATGCATATAAAGACATAATTGCTTTCAACATTTTATCATTTATCCCTACGTTATAATAGATAACAGATTTCTATTTACAGTGTCATATGCTTTTTTGAAATCAACAAATACAGTAAAAGTTGAAAGTTTCTTTTTTATTCTGGTTTCAATAATATTAGTTAATGACGATAGATGATCCGTAGTACTTTTCCTTTTTCTAAACCCATTTTGTTCATCTGTTATTATATTGTTTGCTTCTGTCCAGATAGACAATCTTTGATTTAACATATAACAATACAATTTATACATGGATGGAGCAAGTGTAATGCCTATGTACGACATAGGATCACGTGGATCATTAGTTGACGATTTAGGAATGGGATTAACAATACCTTTCCCCATTCAGTGGGAATAATACAGTATTATAATAAACATTAAAAAGAACATGTAAAATGGAAACAGATGTATTATTACGAAATATTTCAGCTGGTATTTCATCGATAACGCTTGCTTTATCCTTTTTGGAATTAAAAATTGCTTTTTGTATCTCAGCTATAGTAATTTCATTTTCACATTCTGGAATAGATTCATTATTTGTTACATGTTCATTATCGAAATTAATCGGAACACTATGATTATCTGAAGACTTATACAAATTTGAAAAACTGTTTTTCCACTTTAATAATATAGATTCGCTATCTGAGACAATATTTCCATTATCATATGTTACTACTATTGGAATTTTCTTTTTCTTTTGAAAGCCAACATCTTTTTTCCAATAGACTTCCAAAAATTACACAAATTACTATCGATATCAGATAACAAATCATTTTGCATCTTAAACCAATACACTCTTTTATTTCTTTGAACATTTCTGTTAACTTGAATTTCCTACATTTTATAAAATCAATTCAATAAACCTTTTTCTGATAAACATCGTTACATTTTATAAACAAATGTTCAGCATTACATACTTTATTCCAAAGAGTGGTTAAATTATCATCCCACCTGGGCTTACCAATGTTTAGCTCTACTGGCCGAAGGCCAGCAGAGCTTATGGGATGGCGAGTTGCTCGTCGTCCGTCGTCCGTCCATCGTCCTCCGTCCGTCGTGCGTTAACTTTTGCCTTGTAAACACTCTAGGGCCTTCATTATTAATCGAATCTTTACGAATCTTTGCCAGTGTTTTTATATCAATGAAAGCTCGGACAAGTTTGAAACCCAGCCATATCGGATTAATATCACCGGAGTTATGGCCCTTGATTTGCTGAAAAATGCCATATTAAGCCTTGTGAACACTCTAGCACCTTTATTTATTATTTGATCTTTACCAAAGTTACACAGATTGTTAATATCAATAACAGCTCGGACAAGTTCGAAAATCAGCCAAATCGGATTAGTAACACCGGAGTTATGGCCCTTGTTTTTTCTGAAAATTGCTATTTTCTGCCTTGTGAACGCTCTAGTACCTTCATTTATCGTTTCCAAACTTTCACAGATTGTTAATACTAATGATATCTTGGGCAAGTTCGAAAATCACCTAAATTGGGTCAGTAACACCAGAGTTAGGGCCCTTGTTTTTTCTGAACAAAATGCCATTTTATGCCTTGTGAACACTCTAGCACCTTCATTTATTATTTAATCTTTACCAAACTTGCACAAATTGTTAATATCAATGAAAGTTCAAACAAGTTCGAAAACCAGCTGAATCGTATAAGTAACACCGGAGTTATGGCCCTTGTTTTTTTCTGGAAAATGCTATTTTCTGCCTTGTGAACACTCTAGGGCCTTCAATATTAATCGGATCTTAACTTAACTTTGCCAGTGTCTTTATATCGATATGTTTGAAAACCGGCAAGATCGGAATAATTTCATCGGAGTTATGGCCCTTGTTTTGCTGAAAAATGCCAAATTAAGCCTTGTGAACACTCTAGCACCTTCATTTATTATTTGATCTTTACCAAACTTGCACAGATTGTTAATATCAATGAAAGCTCGGAAAGTTTGAAAACCAGCTAGATCGGACGATTAACAACGGAGTTATTGCCCTTGATTTAGTTAAAAATGTTATATTTTGCCTCGTTAAGACAATAGGGCCTTCATCTTTCATCCGATCTTTACCAAACTTTACCAGATTGTTTATATAAATAAAAGCTTGGAGAAGTTCGAAAACCAGCTAGATCGGACCATTAACAACGGAGTTATGGCCCTTGATTTAGTTTAAAATGCTATATTTTGCCTCGTTAAGTTGATAGGGCCTTCATTTTTCGTGCGATCTTTTTGAAACTCTACCAGATTGTTAATATCAATGAAAGATCGGAAACATTCGAAAATCAGCCAGATCAGACCAGTAACAGTGGAGTTATGGCCTTTGATTTAGTTAAAAATGCTATATTTTGCCTCGTTAATTCGATAGGGCCTTCATCTTTCATCCGATCTTTACTAAACTTTACCTGATTGTTTATATCAATGACAGCTCAGACAAGTTCGAAAACCAGACAGATCGAACCAGTAACAGAAGAGTTATGGCCCTTGATTTAGTTAAAAATGCTATATTTTGACTCGTTAAGATGATAGGGCCTTCATTTTTCAAGCGATCTTTATGAAACTGTACCAGTTTGTTGATATCAATGACAGCTCGGATAAGTTCGAAAACCAGCCAGATCGGACCAGTAACAATGGAGTTATGGCCCTTGGTTTAGTTAAAAATCCTATATTTTGCCTCGTTAAGACGATAGGGCCTTCATCTTTCATCCGATCTTTACCAAACTTTACCAGATTGTTTATATAAATAAAAGCTTGGAGAAGTTCGAAAACCAGCTAGATCGGACCATTAACGACGGAGTTATAGCCCTTGATTTAGTTAAAATGCTATATTTTGCCTCGTTAAGACGATAGGGCCTTCATGTTTTATCCGATCTTTACCAAACTTTACCAGATTGTTTAGCTTGGAGAAGTTCGAAAACCAGCTAGATCGGACCATTAACAACGGAGTTGATTTAGTTAAAAATGCTATATTTTGCCTCGTTAATTCGATAGGGCCTTCATCTTTCATCCGATCTTTACTAAACTTTACCTGATTGTTTATATCAATGACAGCTCAGACAAGTTCGAAAACCAGCCAGATCGAACCAGTAACAGAAGAGTTATGGCCCTTGATTTAGTTAAAAATGCTATATTTTGACTCGTTAAGATGATAGGCCCTTTTGCCTCGTTAAGACGATAGGGCCTTCATCTTTCATCCGAGCTTTAAGAAACTTTACCAGATTGTTAATAGTAATGAAAGCTTGGACAATTTCGAAAACCATTCAGATTGGACTATTTACATCGGAGTCATGGCCCTTGATTTTCTGAAATATGCTATATATTGGCCTCATTAAGACGAAAATGCCTTCATTTGGCCGGATTTCATTGAAACTTTGCAGGGATGATCAGTACCAAGCCTAGTTGTACATAGTCACCATGTTCCAGTTGAATGATTTTGCGGAGTTATAGACCTTTAAAGGTTTTAATACACAAACTTTGTTCTGACTAGTTCTCCTGAACCCCTGGCCGGATTAAACGAAACTTTTTAGGGATGATCGATTCCATGTCTAGTTGTGCAAATCATCGCCGTGTTCCGGTTGAATGATTTTGGCGGAGTTATGGCCCTTTAAAGGTTTTAATACACAAACTTTGTTCTGACTAGTTCTCCTGAACCACTGGCTGGATTTAAACGAAGCTTTTTAGGGATGATCAATTCCATGTCTAGTTGTGCAAATCATTGCCGTATTCCGGTTGAATGATTTTTTGGCAGAATTATGGCCCTTTAAAGGTTTTAATACACAAACTTTGTCTGATCTACTTCTCCTGAACCCGTCGCCAGATTTCAATGAAACTTTGCAGGGATGATCAGCACAAAGCCCAGTTGTGCATGTCATCGTTGCGTTCCGGTTTACAGATATTTGGCAGAGTTATGGCACTTTAAAGGGTTTTGATACCACAATTTTTTTCCGGGCTAATTCTCCTGAACCCCTGGCTGGATATAGACGAAACTTGACACGGATGATCAGTATCAAGCCTAGTTGTGCATATCATCGCCATATTGCGGTTGAATGATTTTTGGCAGAGTTATGACCCTTTAAATGTTTTAATACACAAAACTGATTAGTCTTTTCTGAACTCTTTGCCAGATTTCAGCGAATCTTGGCGAGGATGATCAGTACTAAGCCTAGTTGCACCTGTCATTGCCATGTACTGGTTGAATCAATTTTGGCAGAGTTATGAGCCCTTAAAGGTTTTAATACACTAACTTTGTCTAGACTAGTTCTCCTGAACCTCTTGCTGGATTTCAACGAAACTTTGCAGGGATGATCAATACCAAGCCTAGTTAAATATATCATCACCATGTTCCGGTTGAATGATTTTTGAAAGACTTATG